>JAODAL010003992.1:117500-163908 GCA_025379985.1 Phyllomedusa bahiana
TAGTGACACAACACACAATCCAGTCCACCTATGCAGCCGATGCCAACCTAGGCTTCCCTGGCAGGATTATTAATTAGCCTTGTGACTCACCTCCACCTGCCTCCTTCCAGCAGTCGGCATTCCTTCCCATCTTTATTGACGACTGCCATTGTTGGATGTCGCCACGCTCACCTTAACCCCCGACTTGCATTCAGTAGTCTCCGAGGCAATGAAATGACCGGAGTGATGTCACACTGCTGGTGAGCTCTCATTTCATCTGGGTTTCGTGGAATTAGTGTATTTGCAATGCAGAGATACAGTCTCCTATTTCTATCAGACTCTTGCAATTAGCTGCACTTTTGATTAGGTGTCCCGAGAAAAGGAAAGATGAGCCAAAGTAAAATTCCTGCAGAGCCTGACAAAGCTAGTGCATGCAGCTGATAGAGAGCAAATCAGAGAGTAGCTGGTGATATAGCACAGTAATACAAGGAAAAACAGCATTGCAGCATTACTATTACAGCATACACGCTCCGGATTGAAATAGTTAGCAAACTACACAGGCTGCATGCTCTGCGGACACAGGACAAGTCCCATTTCTCTTTGCCATAAGTTAGCTCATGGCTTAACATTGTACAAATGGTATTTTTTTTTTTTTTTTTAATTAACGGTGATCACTTTTTTAGCAGAATCATTAATCAATGACATGTATAGCTTTCATAACTACAGCCTGATATATATCACTTGCAATGTTAATATTCAAGCATGCACTATGTGGTTACCAAGGTTAACTCTATCAATGCACTTTATGTCTCTTTATAGCTAAAGCATGACAGAAGCATTTGACCACTTGTATTTCTAGCATTGTCTATGCGTTAACCTTGTGAGCAGTAGCTTTTTATGGAGCATATTAAGGGTATCACACAATAACTCACCTTCTGGGATTACTTAACTGCAAAAAGGCACAAATACAGAGATAAGATATCATGTGTAAATATAGAAAAAAAGCTGAGAGCGAGATAGCAGGTGCACTGCTGCATTAAACTGTAAGCTGCATGCGCTTTGCTTTAGAAGTAGACTGGAAAAAAAATCACAACTTTTCCCATGTGGGAAAAAATAAACAAATCAATAAATACAAGGGAAGTATAAATGTTAAAAAAAAAAATCTTTCCTTGTATAACAGTGCATCTGTCCTTGAGGAGTTTCCTTTCTTGAAGTTCCCAGATTGGAGTGCAAACACATCTGTGGCAAGCTACTTCTCCTTCCTTAGGGTCAATAAAGCCCCCATACGAGGTCAGGACTCCCACTTGCAATTATAGAGACGAGCCATATCCCCCACTCAAAGGGCACAAGCTAAACTGTAAGAGCTTTATAGGCAGCTAAGCATTTGAAACATGCAATCCCAGGCAAACGTTCCCTCTAGTGCCTCTCTCTTCCCTGACCATATTTAGTCAACCATAGCAAAAAATAGTCTCTCAGCTGTCGATTGTCGATCCAAGAGCTCTGGGAGCTCCTATCATGCTTTCTGCTTATTGATTGTTCATCCTGCGAGCCCAAACACTGCTTTGCCATTTGTTCAGCTATTTTTAGCAATGCCAAATAAAGCGGTCTCTCATGTTTCCACTTATATTACCCATATTTTCACTGAACGAGCGCTCTTGCTCCCAGAGCCTGTTGTGGCTGTCACTATACTTAGACATTTTGGAGAGAAACGTCCTAGCCTGCACTGATATGAATCCGAATAACCTGACACCAATAACACATTGTCTAATCAGATTTTTTATTTTACTGACACACATAAAGTATAATTACTTTTCTGTTACCTTACATTGTATAATGATCTCTTGCAATTTGTATTTATTTTTTACTACTTAGTTACCTGACCTTTTTTTTTTTTTTTTTTGCTCTAAAAGAAAACACGTGCTTGCTCTGTGCAACCCTCCCACCACCCAAAAAAAAAACTGGTTGTAATCATTAACAGGTACTTTTTAGGGTGCTTTCACATGGTGCGGTTTTGATGCGGTTTTTCAGATGTGTTTTTTGTGCAGGAAGGCACAGCAATTAATGCTATACATTGTTCCAAAAAAAACGCATCCAAAAAACTGCATCAAAAACGCACCAAAATGGCACCGTGTGAAAGCACCCTTAAGCTGCCTAAGGTGAATCGGAAACTTGTATTTCTGTAGTAGTTTCATTCTATCCTTTTACATTTTTCAGTGAAGGTCGTATAAAAGGATAGCATCACCAAGGAACATCCAGATTTCTGTTTGCGGTTGTCTTAACTTAAGTTTTGTTAGTTATGTCTTTGTTTCAAGGGTTAATCCAAGTTCAGTGCTTATTTCCTTCTACAGACTGACCTCTTCAGTACTGTGTTCCATAGATTTTAATTAAAAGAAGATAGGGAGGGGGAGACAAAAGACAGCGTACCCTAGTGCAATAAATGGAGTTTCCACAATAGTAATTGTTAGTATATAACAAATACACTAACCTTTGGGAGTTGTGCAATGTGAGGCACAACAGTCCCTGGACCTTCAAAATAAGAACTGGGTTATAGGAGGTGCGCTGCAGCTTGTGCTGTGGCAATCCGTTTCCCAGCTTGGAGATACCGGAGCAAAAATCAAAACTGTCCGTGAGGTCTATTCATCAGTAAACCCACTGCCACAGAGAAGAATCAGCGCTGGACCTTTTAATCTAAAAAGTTGTTGCTTTATTGAAAGACGCGTTTCGTGCACCTGGCACTGCATCTTGGATTCTTCCAATAAAGCAACAACTTTTTAGATTAAAAGGTCCAGCGCTGATTCTTCTCTGTGGCAGTAGGAGGTTTACTGATGAATAGACCTCACGGACAGTTTTGATAGATTTTAATTAGTCAGCTTACTAGAAATGAGCATGCGCAATATCATTCCGTTTGTAATTTTGCATCCTGCTTCTTAAAGGGGGTTCCCAGGTGAATATTCTAAACCACTTCAGTGGTGCTGAAAATTTTATTTTATTTTTTATAAAAGAGCCGGACTTCTCCACTCGCCTCTGTTCTACCGCTGCCAGTGCCTGGCCAGGTCTACTGTTAATTTCCAGTTAGAGCGTCGCTGCTGCTGATTGGCTGCAGCGGTCACCTGCCGTTGTCGGCATCACCGCTCGGAGCTTTCACTTTCTAATGGTGGTGTCCGGAAATGGCACGCAACTGCTGCAGTGGTGACACTCCAACCTGAAGAAAACTGAAGAACCGGGCAGAGCACCTGCAGCGGTGGCACTGGAATAGAGGTGAATTGATAGGTAAGTTTGGCTTTTTTCATAGTCTTGCAGCTGGAAAACCTTGTTACTGCATGTTTTTCTGCTGAATGCAGGTGCTTTTAGGCTGCTTTCACACAGCGCAGTTTTGGTGCAGTTATAACTGCCCTCCAATTAAACTGCCTTTATTACCAGCAAGCTTCTTTCAGTTGTCTAAATTGTACAGAAAGGTGTTTGGGTGCTTTCACACAGTGCGTTTTTGATGTGTTTTTTTGTGCAGGAAGGCACAGCAATTAATGCTGTACATTGCTGCACAAAAATCGCAGTCAAAATCTCGATTTTTACCGCGATTTTTGTGCAGCAATGTACAGCATTAATTGCTGTGCCTTCCTGCACAAAAAAACGCATTAAAAACACACCAAAAATGCACCGTGTGAAAGCACCTTATCAAGTAAGTAATCAATGACTGTGTTTGTGTTTGAAGTCTTGTGGATAGATACACACTAATTGATTACTCACTTTCCAAACTGTTTAGATAATTGAAAGATGCTTGCTGGTAATAAAGGCAGTTTAATTATTGAAGAGCAGTCAAAACTGCGTTGTGTGTAAGCAGCTTTAGGGTATGTTCACACGGCGTGTTCACGTTTATATATGTGTTTGAATCTGTGTTTCGGACCTTAAACGGACCCAAACACGCATCTAACAATTAGCAGTGTGATTTTACATTGCTTGCAATGTAAAACACGCTTCGGCATTCAGTGGTTGCGGATACGTGTTTACTTGCACCTTTCGCTTTTGTTTAAAGAATTAGCATGTCAATTCTTGATCCGAAAGACGCAGCTGGTGCCCTATGAAAAACCTGCGTGTTGGATGTGTTTTGGATCCGCAGTGCTTTTAAATGCGATTTTTGTTCACACGAACAAACCCTTAAAGTGAAGTTATTACAAAACCACCAGCAAAACCCATGTAGTAACGCAACATAAGAACCCAGCCGAAAGGGGCTTGTTAGTCCGTCAGGGCATGATTAAAAAGAAGAAAACTTACCTGGCAAATGCTCTCATTCCAACTTTGCAGCTGTCCCGTGATCCTGACAGATGTCACTGTTCAGTTTTCACATGACTCTTCAGCCATTCACAGGCATCAGTGTTCATGTGCTGGATATACCACACATGAGCACTGTGGCCCGTGATTAGCTGGAGGTTTACGTGAAAACTAAGGCTATGTTCACACGGCTTAACTGCGGGACGTAATTACGCCCCGCAATTACGCCGTGTGGCTGGGGGCGGGAGCGGGGGAGTGAGTGGGGGGCCGGCATTTCGTCGGCCCATTGACTTGCATTACCAGCGGCGCGTATACGCCGCTGGTAATTCACATTTCACTTACCTCCCCCCTCGGCGTATTCACCAAGCAGGGAGAGGAGACGTAATCCATAGTTCTCTATGAGAACTATGGATTACCGTAATGAATGGGCCGTTTTCAGCCCGTAATTTGCGCACTCCGGCGCATAATTACGGACCGAAATACGACCCATTTTAAGCCGTGTGAACATGGCCTAAGTGATGTCATCTGCCAGAATCACCGGGACAGCTGCAGCACTGGAACAAGAGAGTTTATGGGGTAAAATTTTTTTTTTCTACGCTTGCCTGATGGACTAACACAGGCGTTTTTTTTTTTTTTTGTGTGTATATGTATGTGTGTATATATATATATATATATATATATATATATATACACACACACACACATATATCTATCAGCAGAAAATGAATGCAACTAGGTAAGAGGTTTTTTTGGGGGTTTTTTTCTACTTAAAAAAAAAAAAAAAAAAGCGCCTGTGTTATTCCGTCAGGCAAGCGTAGAAAAAAAAATGTACCCGAAAAACTGTCTTGTTCCAGTGCTGCAGCTGTCCCGGTGATTCTGGCAGATGACGTCACTTAGTATATAGTATATAGTGATTATATTACCTAAAGGGCCAGAGACATAAGAGCAGCACCAGTGTGCACTGGCAGGATGGAGGCAAGACATAGGCTTCTGAATGTGATGTTCCTGGTTTAGTTATTTTTTTAGTTTAGTCAGTAAAGATAAATCAGGGGTGTCAAACTGCCGGCCCTCCATCTGTTGGATTATACAAAGGCATGATGGGAGTTGTAGTTTCCCAACAGCTGGAGGGTCGGCAGTTTGACACCTGTGAGATAAATGATAGATGTGGCCCTCAGCCTTGCCTGTCCATGGGTGCGACACAGAACGACAAAGGAAGGAGGAGAGTAAGCGGGAACACAGGTTCATAGTAGGACCACTCAAATGCTTTAGATTTCTCATCCGGATTTTTAGGTGGTAAATATGCACTAAATCATATGGATTTGTTGTGGGTTTAGCAATGCAATCAAAATGTCATGGGTGGGGGGAGATCTAAAAATCTGCAGTTGCAGATGTACAGCATGTCCTCAAGATGTATGGTGCAGCTCAATGGAAAGCCCTTTTATCCAGCAACGCTGGGGTGCTTGGTTATAATCTGACCAGTGGCAACATCTGCATGGAGTGTGTGTGACTTTCGGTTCTCCAATCTTCTCCTACACTCCAAAAATAGGCTTGTAGATTAATAAACAATTTAGATTGTGATTCCCTAATAGAGACAGCAACCCAGGTAAGTGATACTAATCTCTGTACAACGATGTGGACTATATCAGTGCTAAATAATTAAAATTAATAAACACTGCAGCTTTAAGCAATGTCTCCACTGCAATGACCATGAAAAACAATCGTATTTTCATCGGTTTTAGGATTCTAAAACCACCAACGATTGTTCAGGCAGCCCATAGACTTAAATAGTAAAAAACAACCTGTACTCTACACAGGTCGTTTTACTCTGCTCGTCTTCTGGCGCTGGCATATTATACAACCAATTGCATGGGCCAACTGCAAAAAAAACGAGAACCAACTGTGGTTTTTGTGCAAAACGTGACGAAAAACTGCAGTCTTATATCGTTTTTTGTCCAATGCAGTGTAGACCTAGCCTTAGGATATTCAGCTTTTTAGATGCAGTTTTGAAGCTAAAGCGAAGAATGGATTTAAAACAATAAGTCTTGGTCTTAATGTTTGTCCTCCAATTATGTTCCATTCCTGGTTCTGGCTTTAAAAACTGCATCCAAAAAGCTGGTTGAAAGCAGCCTTAATGTGGATTTTACTGAAATAAGGTACATAATCCAGAAGGTAGTGCCACGGAATAGATTCGAAAAATTGTCCTGTTTTCATTCAGTACTTAATAGCTTCCTTACTATCGGCTGCAACACCCAAGACCTAGTCCGTTCACGGATCAGCTATTTAGTGAGGAAACAACATCTTGAGAATCTGCAGTGGACGTCTGTTGGAGACTCTTGAGGTGTTGTTTCCTCACTAAACAGCTGATATGTGAATGGACTAGATTTTGGGTGTGGATTTTGAGTTAAAGCCAAAGGGGCCATTTACATGACATCCTGACCGGTATTTGCTCTGTTTAGGGTCTGTGTACATGGCACGCAGGTGGCGGCTTTTGTCTGTGGTTTGTGGATCAAGCCCTCCCCCTTCGTGCCGACATGTTCATGTTTCGCCCAAAAAATGGGGTGGAAGAATGAACATGGTCAATGTTTTTCGGACCGCCGGCGGTATAAAACACGTCCGGTGGAAAATCCGTGTAGCAGTCCCCACTGCATGGATTTTCCATTAAGGTCCGTGATAAAGTTTTATTGCCAGTTTAGGATATGTTCACACGGCTTCAACTGATCAGCGCGTAATTCCAAAGCATGGGGGGGGGGGCCAGCACCGGACCAGCCCGATCGACATGCATAAGCGCTGCTAGCAATTGACATGTCAACCCGCCCCCCTCCCCCCGCGTGTATTCCTTAGCTTTCTATGAGAACTATGTATTACAGTAATTGCGGCGTGCATTTCGCAACGTTTAAAGCGCAATACGTGGCGAAATGTGCGGCAAAATAAGCCGTATGAACATACTCTTACTGACGGCTTTCAAAACTGAAAACAGTCTGTAAAACCGGCTGAAAAATCCGACCGTGGGGACGTGCCCAAAAGGGGAAACCTGCAATACATCTACAGTGTAGCCACATCATAAAGTGATATACTGCAGGTATAAAATCCACATGTTACCCCCAGTGTCTGGGTGAGATTTCGTAAAGTCTCATTCACTTGCCTGCTACTATAGTGGGATGCAGATTTTCTGCCCGCAGATCATCAGCTGAAATGCACAGTATGCATGCCCTATGTAGAAATAGTCTTAGAATAGAAATGCACAGTGTGATCACCATGTGGCCGAGAACCACAACCCCATACAGTTGTCAACTGCTGCGCGAGATACCAGCAAACTTGTGCGCCAATTGGTAGGTGTGCGGGGGCGATGTTTTGGCCCGTGTGGCTCGCTTTAGGAGCTTACTCTGCTTGCTAAGTGCAGTAAGTTCACTTTTCTTTAAAAACGTTTTGAGATATTGAATCAGTGTATTTGATGCTTCACTACAGCAGACATCCAAAGAGATGGGCAAGGGTATGTAAACTAATACGGCACATATAGCTACGATCTTCAAAATCTCTGCTTCATATGGCTGCCTGAATAAAAGAATTGTGATTTTTAGTGTCCGCTTAATCCGCTAAGAGTATAACATGGCTGGACCTTTCAACTCAAAAAATTGAGGCACCAATAGTATTGCAAACTCTTTCTGTAGCCATTTCAATGTGTTTCAGTTGTCTGTGTTGTGTTTTATATGAGTAGTCACTATAGACATTAATGTTCTCCACTAGAATATATGTAGAGCAGTAATGAAAATAAAGTTTGCCGAGTAAATTGTATATCCTTGCTCTACCAAGATGTCATTATAGATTAGGCCTGTGATGAATGTTTGTAAAAATGCCACAGAACATATCTAAAATCTATATAGTAAAGACCATCACAGTTTATGAAGAGTTCTTGTATTCTTTATTAAGAAACGAAGATTTTTTTTAATAACTCCTGTAAGCTATCAATAGGAAGAGTCAGAGGTCTCTGCTTACAGTCTTAACCTGGGTTCACATTGTGATTTTGATGTGTGTTTTGCATTAAAACCAGGTATGAAACCTACAGAGAAAATAAAAGGTAGAATAAAAAGACTTGTACCCTTTCTGTGTTTTTAACGTATTCCTGGTTTGGCTTACAAAGCCTAAGGTTATCTTCACCTTAGTGTGTTTTGCAGTATATCAGGGCTTCTGGTATTTTTTACATAAAAAACAGAGTAGCCTGCACAATTGTTCTTGCCAAATATCAGAATCCTGCTTAACTTTAAAATACGAAGTCAATAGATTGGCTTGAATCAATTGGACTCTGTGTCACTGAGGTGTACTGACTGGTATTTTGTGGCTTGATATTTAACATGGTGCCACCCAGAAAATAATTGAGCAGAACGTGAAAGATAAAAAAAAAATGTAAAAAAGTATCATTTTCTGTATTTTTTAGCTTCTCACTAAGGTTACGTCTACATGGCACTGGTTTATTGTCGGATTTTTAAATGAATTCAGTACAGGCAGTCCCTGACTTAGACTGTTCCGGTTACTTATGGGACATACAGGCACTGGTAGTTCCATGTTCCACAGCACATAGTAGCTGTGGAATGACCAGTTCCAGCATGCCACAGCAGAACAGGAGGTGAAAATGAGGTGAAATCTTCTTAACCGGGTCACAGACAGCTAAACAAATGTAAACACCCTTCCCTGCACTGTCCAAAACAGAATAAAAAACCTTTTGTGCTGGAGTTACATTTAATAAATACACCTGTTCCGACTTCCATACAAATTAAACTTAAAGGGGTTGTCTCACTACAAGGATTGCTTTTTATGTCAAAGATCTTGCAAAAACAAGTCACTTTGCAATGTATGTCCATTACCAGTATCCTACCTATTCTGAGATATCCCCTCTTGTATGGGCTGCATCAGCTCCTCAGGTTGCTATAGCTACAGACCTGTTTGGTCTCTCCTGATAGGCTGCCAGCACTGTTTGCTATAGCTACAGACCTGGCTTCTACTGCAGCCTAGTGGAAGCCAGTAACCACGCCCCTGAATTCAAAGTGAAACCAAGAAAACAGGACTGAGGTAAGATGGATCAATGTAGTGAGACAACCCCTTTAAGAACATACCTACAGTCCCTATCCCGTTCGTAACCTATATTTAGAATCCATAAAAAATTCGACTGTAAATCATCCCCAGAGACCTCAATAGAAAATCCGAGCTGTAGCCTACACACCCGGATTTTCGGAGGCTGGATTTCAAATCCAAAATCTGCTCATAAAACTTAGACCATGTTCTATAATCCATACTGTTTAATGTTAATGGGCTGGCCAAAAAGAAAAAAATTACCACAAAAGCGCGCAAAAAAAACCCAGTAAAAAAACTAAAGCCGATTGTAAGATACTGGTTGGATTCTATAACAGAATCTAACAGTATTTGACAATTGCTGTGTGGCTACAGCCTAAAACTCCTTATTACTGCAGACATTGCCTGAACGTGTTGTACTGCACACTAGTAAGTAGGAGGTTAATGTGCACATGGGTGAGGTAACTTGTGTATATTTGTCTCACTAGTGTAGGCTATGGTGGAGTAGACCGGGGGTTATAAATAGAGCCTTGAAGCAACACCTCTTTTCATTACACATAATGTGAACGCTATGGTTAGAAAGGTCCCAATGTCACTCTGAACATCTGTCATGTTCTATAAGTGTACACTTAGTATGTCTACATAATAACGTGTATGTATAGCAGCAAAAGGCACACAACTTCTGCCCTATATGAATGTTGTGTTTACTAAAATTATAAAGTTTGCTTATTTATATCTACTTTTTTATAGGGTTCTTATAGAAGAAACTAGCTTGTGACCCTCTTGATGTAGTAGAAGGGGTGGCTATAACTGATAAATTGTAGGATATGGGCAGCAGATTGTATCCCATGGTCATGTTTCATTATACAGATGCCTTTGTTGCTTATTTTAACAGGAAATACAGTAACTATTTGCAGTATCACATTTATTGTTATCAGGGCTAGATTACAAGGGTTTTCTCACCACAGTGATTAGCTTTAAACATGTAGGGAAAGGTTAATGAAGACAATTACCAAATACATTGCTGTTTTGATTTTTTCCATTGCTAGTGTACACAAATTTGCCTATTCTCTCTGCTCTTTCTCTTATCTGATTGCTCCAAGCTGGGGTCAGACCATGATGAGTCACTACCTGCAGAGTCTTCTCTCTAGCACAGGAGCTTGTTTACCCAAGTTAATGACCCGTCTTAACCATTTAGAGCTCTGTAGCTTTGTGAACTACCAATAATAAACCACCCGCACTCATCTCAATGTGACAGAAATAGCTAGGAATAACAGAGCCAATATGTAATCGAAGCTATAGAATCAACCACAGGCTATCCAGGAAGTGCAAGTCTAAAGCTGTGGCTCTGTAAAACAACATGGAGAGACAACCCCTTTAAGATATATAATCTCCCTGGGGTAAAAAGTATAGTGGGAGCCAACATCTCTCCTCTGGGATTCTGATCCTGCCTGACCGCCATAACAGCACATGTGGCTCTCTTTGCTGACTTTATGGAAGTTATGGAGATGTCCAAGTCAGAAACTCACTTAGACTTTACAAAGGAGAACCCCACACATGGTGGCCACCTATCCACCTCTACTTGGCTGGCTGACATCAATAAGGACCATCTGGTTCTGATTTTACCAGGACACTCAACTAGCCGGGTCATGTGCATGGTATGCTCTACCCATAATCCGGCCCCGATTATAATACTTTATCACAATATAATCTTATCTGTTGTAAGTACTTTGACAGTACTCTAATCTGTTTTAAAACTTATAATGTGTATAATTTTTATGTTTCTAGTGCCATGCGAGTGTTGCTTTCTAAACTGCCTCGGCCGTGGATCGTTGATGAGAAGAAGGATGATGGGTACACTGCATTGCACCTGGCAGCACTTAATAACCATGTCGAAGTAGCAGAACTGCTAGTTCATCAGGTTTGACCTTAAAACTATCAATCTACCAATGCTATTATATGTCACATGTGGAAAACCTTTTTTTTTTTTTTTTTAAGTTGTAATTCTACCGCTGTATAAAGCATTGGTGCAACCTCACCTAGAATATGCTGTTTAGTTCTGGGCCACAGTTTACAGAAAAGATGTAATGGAGCTAGAGAGAGTGCAAAGGCGAGCAACCAAACTTATAAGGGGAATGGAGCATCTTAGTTATGAGGAGAGGTTAGTAGAATTGAACTTAGTCTTGAGAAAAGACTGCTTCGGGGGAAGGGGAAAAATTATTTAAAGTGAAGCCCCCTCAAAAGACAAGTTGGCATTCCTTTCGACTAGAGAAAAAAGGATTCAATCTCCAGAGGAGAAGAGCGTTCCTCACTGTACGAACTGTGAATCTGTGGAATAGCCGCCTGAGGAGCTGGACACAGCAGGAACAGTTGGGAGTTTCAAAAATGGCTTAGATAACTACCTGATTACCAAACCAAAGAATATTAATGCGTACGTAGCCATGTAAAATTCTGGGTCCTTGCTGGTGGAGGCTCTGGGGTCCGAGATGGCGTCTCCACTGGAGCAGATTGGTTCTTGCCTTGTGGGTTTCAGGGCATTAACCAGTGGGGAGGCTGGGCTTAATTTCCTGTTCTCGATCCCTTCACCCACATTTTCCAAACCCTTGGTTTAACTTGTTGGAAACGTTTCTTTTTTTTTTTTTTTTTCTTTCAACCGTACGAACTATGTAAGTTCGTCTTATGAGGAATAAGGGACAACACTGACTTGGATTGTTACATTTAGGCACCTTCAGAAGACAACTCACATTTGTTTTAATGAAAGCAGCCACTTTTTCACATAAAATGAACTGACCTACAATTTAGAAGTACACTGGATATCTGTACAGGTCCAACAGGTT
Source organism: Phyllomedusa bahiana (assembly GCA_025379985.1). NCBI lineage: Eukaryota > Metazoa > Chordata > Amphibia > Anura > Hylidae > Phyllomedusa > Phyllomedusa bahiana. The sequence continues at coordinate 129,647 of JAODAL010003992.1, forward strand.
CCACTATCCAATACTCCTCTATCAATGTAGACATTGAGGCAGATTTATCGATACCACACTAATTGTGGCAACAAGTTAACAATTTTTTTTGTTAAAGTAGCCCCTTTTGTTAAGCCACAACCCCATTACAGATGCCACAACCCTTTTGTTAGACGAGGCACAGAAGTGTCTAGAAACTTTCTAAAACACCAAATAAATGTGCTTTAAGGCTGGTACGCCAGTATTTATTGTGCAAATTAAGCCAGAATTCTGGCGCAATTGTCATATTCCCACAATTTGTCCCACTATATTCAGTTCTGATATTTGATCTTTGACTAGAGCTCCACAGCATCGTCCGGCCATGACCAAATCCCTGGTCCCTTGGCATGTATTTTACCTTTCAGGTTGCCACATACATTGTACACCACTTAGCCATGGTGGAGTCCAAGCCTCATGGTCTACTTTCTAAGGCAGTTTTTTCCTGCACCGATATTTATCCCAGCATGCATCATTTGTGAGAACATGTTGTTAAGGCTAGGTTCACATCACGTTTCTGGCTTTCGTTTAACGTACACGCCATGACATATATGCTAAACGGATTTCTCTTACAGATGCCAAGTAGTGGCAACCGTCACCCATAGAATCTCATTGTAAAATATATATATATATATATAAGTTTAATGTATAGCTTTTTTTTCAGAATGCTGTCGCATAGAATAGCACAGTCTTCTGGGCTATTCCATACTTTTTTTTGCGGTATACAGACATAGACCAAACAGAGACCAAAAGTACATACAGGCTGTCAAGAGTGATTGCAGCCAGATTGTTCTCTGCTCAGGTCACACCTACTACAGAGAAGTGTTCCTGAGCTGAGCCTGACTTCAAAGCACACACCCACTGAGTGTGATGTAACGTTCAGTGAGGCCATGTGAACAATGAGTGTCGTATTCTTTGCACAAGCAGGACAGATAAATAATTTTTAATAAGTATTAATTGCAAAGTGTAGTATGAGAAAATTGTGAGATCTATAAAAATTCCCGGAGAACCCCTTTATATCTCAAAGTGTATTTTTCTGCAGCTTGCTCTGGGGATCCGTGTTTAAGACGTCTATTCCTACAACAGGCACGTTATAGTAATCTGATACAAGAAGAGCTAACTGCACCTCTTCATTATAGAAGCACAGCTAAGCTGTTATGGGTGTATACTGTATGTCAGGACCAGTACAAGATGTATTTACAAGGCAACTTTGCTTTTTACATAGATACAAAATAGTATTTTAAAATGGGCATGAGCATTATTCGCTATCTGTTAATGAAATACAAAAATCAAAGTTCTAAGATATTAATAGGAAAAGGTTTGTCAAACTGATATCTGTTGGAAGGTTCTAAAACAAGTTGTATATAGAAAGCTGAATTTTAGGGAGATTTTTCCTGCTGATCTAGAACACCAAGTTTTTCTTGTCTTTCAGGGTAATGCAAACTTAGACATCCAAAATGTAAACCAGCAGACCGCTCTGCATCTGGCTGTGGAACGTCAACATACACAGATTGTCAGGGTAAGATCTTATCGCTGCTATTTATCAATTTTTATTTTTAAGACCATTACCAATTCTTAATGGATTAAAATCTTGCAATTGGAGCAGAATTGTAGATGTGCCCCATGGGCTTTTTTGGCTTTTTTGCAGCTTGGAATTTGATGGTGCCAGATAGGTGGATATTGGTGAAGGTTTCCACTGAAAAATTTAAAAAAGTTGTTAAGTGTTGATATATTGTTTAGTTTCACCATACCTGTGCCAGGTTATTGGATTGGATGAAACTTAAAAGGGTTTCCTCATCATGCTGTTTCACAGAGCCTGCTCTTCACAGCCAGCTTCAGGCTCCTACTTCTTGGTCAGGTTGTGGGAGGTTCTACAGCAGTGATTTGGCATATTTGCTCCGCTATTCTTAAATGAGATTTAAGTTAGAGGGATGTTAGAGGGATATTGGTGATTTACAGAAAAATTACAGAAAAATGGGACATTATTTATTCGAAAATACAACTGCAAGGCCGTACTCACAGCTTAATGGCTGGACTGAAAACTGAACTCAGTAGGAGGCAACACAAGCCCCTGTGCTACTTGGAAAAAATAGAACAGGTGCAGATAACTAATAAGCCAAAGCTCACACACCGCTCCACTAGGGAACAGCTGAATGATAAAAAAAAAACAAAAACTGCACCTTAAATAGGTACCAGTTCACACCAATATGCAAAAAAGCCACAGTATAATACACAGGGGACTGCACAAATGCAAAAAATAACGATGATAAAACCAATCACACGCCTTCTATGTATGAGTGGGGTGGTTGCTGGTATTAAAATTGCATATAGTTAAGGCGATATAAAGGATTCCATTTATACAGATACATGTGGTGCACCATGCTGGCTTACAACCTACAACGCCTCTACTGTTCGATTGGGTGGACTGCCCAGCACTTTTTGGGTGTCCAACACAAAATGCTGACACCCTCTGCTTCCCAGTATTTAGGGCAAAAAAAAATTACATTCTGAAAAAATATCAAATATGAGGTATTAGTCGATACAGTGGCCACTATACGCAAGACCACAAACCACATCAAGGTTCCTTGTTTCTTGCGAGTCCCTACAGTAGCCATTTACAGAAAAATCACAGAAAAATGGGACTTTATTTTCTCGAAATTAAAACTCTTTGTATCGCCCTATCTGTATGCAATTTTAATACCAGTACTCACCTCAGACATTGAAGGTTTGGAGTGTTTGGTCTTATCGGTATTTTTTGCATTTATGCAGTCTCCCCATGTATTATACTTTGGCTTTTTGCTTACTGGTGTGAACTGGTACCATTCAGTTGATCCCCTAGTGGAGGGGTGTGTGAGCTTTTTCTCATTAGTTATCTGCACCTGTTCTATCTTTCTCAAGTAGCACAGGAGCTTGTGTGGCTTCCTACTGGGTTCAGTTTTCAGTCCAGCCATTGAGCTGTGAGTATGGCCTTGTGGTGGTATTTTTGGATATTGGTAATAAAGGAGTTATAACAGCAGGGCAGAAGACTAAATAGCTGTGAAGGGTTAAAGTTTGTCAGAAAGGAAAAAAAAAACAGTACTGTATGCTGATAGACTCAGCAGAATTGAGTGTACAGCCTGCCATTGGTCAATAACCTAGGGACGTTTGCGATGATGGTCTTTTATTTTCCTTTGCCTACATGTTAAAGGGTATGTTCACACAGCGTAATTGCGTAATAGCACACAGCGTGTTCACACAGCGTAATAGCACTGCAATGCACCCGATGTACGGCCCGCAATTATGGTAATGAGTGCTTTAGATTTTACTATATGACTGAGCATACTTGCGACGGCCGGCAAAAGAAGTGACATGTCACTTCTTGCCGGTGCTTATGCGCCAACGAAAGTCTAGCTGGGTGGGGGCCGAAGCGCTGTGGGAAGTACTCGCTGGTGAGCGCATACCTTCCCACAGCAGGCAAATACGCTGTGTGAATTCACAAGGGTACGTCTACACAACAAAGGACAAAATACTCGTCGGTATTTTGATTTAACCAATGACGGAGTACATGAACAGTATATTAAACAAGAACCAGTGGATTTTTAACTCCGTTTTAGTTTTTTTGTTGCGGATCTAATTTGGATTATGACGTGGTTTTCAAATTTAGTTTTTTAAATGGTTTTTGTGTCATAGAATGCGCCAAAAAACGTGCACAGAGCTTTCTGGTCGTTTTTTTATACCATCCCATTGACCGTAAATTTTCCGTGCCTGTTTTAAGTTTTTTTTTTTTTTTTTTAAAAACGGTTGATTTTGAATATGACCCACCGAAAAGTCGTGGAGACATATGAAGCAGATTTCCATGAGGTTTTTATTTTCCTGTGGGGGATGGTTTTTATGTCTGTTCTTTTTATGGTTTTTAAAATTCAAATCCCCGTGCATTTCTGACTGGAATTGCTTGTCGTGTGGACGGACCCTAAAGCTAATCAGTGTGGTGTGGTGAGCATAAAGGATTGGAACATGCCTCGCATTTCTGTGCTCCCATTAATTATAACCTCCCAAGCATTAGTGGTGTATTAGGCATAACTACTCTTAGCCATACTTATAGTAGGGATGACCACATTGTCCCTCTTATTGTAAACCTTGTAAAAATGGGAAATAACCCTGTACCACCTTCTTGGAAAAAATGTCATGTTTAAAATGGGTATAACATGCGTGACAAAAGATGCTTCCACGTTTCAGACCATATGGTCCTGGATCACAAAGGGATGCTCAGATTAAGAACCATATGGTCTGAAACACGTAAGCACCTCTTCATTACTGCAAACGTTCCTAGCACATAAGCCACTGTACCCGGATCGTAAGGAGCTACCTACTGAAAAAAAGGCAGGGAGCAGAATTCATTTTGTTTTTTTCTCTGTTGTAACCCTTAGCTTCAGAAGCAATACCTGTCTCTCTGGAGATTCCTCTAACATTGATACTTCGCAATAATGCACTCGTGGTAGACTCTTTATCTCGATCAGGTCCTGAATCCTACCCACCAGCAACAGCATTTCTCTATCCTTAATAATGGGAGGCAGAAAAAGTAGGTCACTTCTTTCCCTAGGGAATTGGTTAAATTTGTCACTCTCCCCCACAAGGTGTTCATCTTATGGATAGCACTGTGCTTCTATACAATTGGTACACATTCAATATGGTATTCATGATTGTGGTACAGGCTTGTTCTTTGCTTTAACATTCACATTTTGGTGAGAATGTCTCCCTCTTTACACCTTCTTGGCCAACGATGTTTACCTGGTGATAAAATCACAGGCAAAACCATCCCTTAAAATAATGTGTCATCAGAAAATGACTTATGTTTTTATGTTGAACACATTTTTAAGAACTTAGTTGTGTTTGGTTTTTTTGTATTGCCCATATCATATCTTGTTTTTTAGAAGCCTGAATCTGCAGTTTTCCCACTTTTGGCCAATAGACTATTTATTAACCTTATTCAGCAGTCTCTTTATTATCAGCACGGATAGGGTTACACCAATGTGTACAGGTAAGAGTGTGTTTTCGATCTGAAAAACGTATTCAAAAGCACAGCGTAAAACGCATCCATCATGCACCCAAAGTGAGTGCTTGGATGCCTTTTTGCTGCAGCAGAAACGCAAACTATAGTTTTAAATAGGGCGTCTGCTGCTTAAAATGGATAATGAATATCTGAACATGTTAATTTTTGAGGGATCAGAAAGAAGCTCAGATGTAAAAACGCATCGGGCCAAAATCGGACGTCTGAAACGCCGATGCATGTTTTATTTCGAACGCAATGGTAATCGCCACTGCTCAGTGTGAGATGCGGGGGGTCCTATACACGGATCCACACAGCATCCTAAGAAACACGTGTGGTCATCCCTAGAGGATCCATTCATTCACAAATAGGAGATGTCACCGCTCCCCTCTACACCACTCCCTGCAACATGACGGACTTCCCAAGTCACAGGCCATGCTAAGAAAATTCTCTCTATTGAAGTCAATTGTGTGTACTATTCACAGGTTATGGACATGAAGCTGGGATGTTAAAAGCATTCTATAAATGCTGTTTAAAGGCAGCTAGGCAAGATGGCTGCACTCCATAATCATTTACAAAAATAAAAATTATTAAAAAAAAAAAAGTTGATTAGATTACCAAAAATCCTTCTCTCAGATATTGGCCATACTGTGATGCTATCACTTACCGCTTATGAAATCAATATTCTAGTCCCTTTTTCAACACAGTCCATCTGACCTCACCTGTTGGTAGCTATGGGATCGTGTACATCCTACATAGTAACTGTAAAATAGTCTTATGTTTTTTGAGGGTAAGAAACTCTCAGTCCAGGGCAGATAACTAGGAAGATAAATCTGCCTAATGAAGGAATGTTACTACCGCTGTTATCAAGTAGAAAGATTACATACCCTCTGATTGTAGCATTTGGTGGAGGGTGAGATTTTAGAAAAGAATTAGATGAGTAAATAGAATTTTCTTGATTCTGATGTTTACCGGCATCTGGACTACGTAATTTTTGTGTCTCAGGCCCTGACTAGCTCAGATATTAACCACGAACATGAATTTAAATGCAATTTTTTTTAATAACCTTTAAGTATTGAAATTCAGCATTTAAAGGGCTATTTCCTTTACATTGATTTAGTTTCAAACACGAACGCAAAGGTAAATAAAGACTATTACCAAATACATTGAAATGAAGTAAAATCTGAACAGCAGAGTTAGAGCAGTTCTGATCTCCTGCTTGTTTGCGGAAGGTTTCTTAGGTTACTGACCACCTCTACTCTGCTCTAGCAGAACTGGCCAAGATGGTGACATCACTCCATGCTGTGTCTTATCAGCAATGCAAGAGCTTGTTTATCATTCTTACTGACCAACTTTAACCTTTTAGAGCTTTATAGCCCTCTGCCCTGCTGTTAAAACACCTCAATTACCAATGTCCCTTTAACAGGTCTACAGTCTTTACAAATAGCGTGCGAAAGGTCTGTCAATGATATAGATTCGCCCAGCCCTAACCAGGAATTGAGGCCTGGAAAGCTGTGGGGGATGGGAGGGGAGATAGGCTTCTGATAATAGTCCTGTTGGTGAAAACCCCATTAAGTTTATTTGGTAATCATGTTAGGTTATGTTCACACAACGTCTTGGAGGGGGGGGTACTTCAGTGTGTAATTGTGCGGAAGTATGCCCTGTACAATTCGATAAATCAATTCAACAAGTTACAGCTTAATTGAGTGCGGTTTGTTAATGAACGTATTTGTGGACTGTACATTATGCTGTCAAAAGAAGTGACCCGTCGTCTTTCGCGCACTTACATGCCAAGAAATAGAAACCTGTTCAAGACAGAGAGCTGCCTCACATTGAAAGTACGCGCTGGCCAGCGTATACTTTCAACAGCGCTACGGAAGGAGCATACCTGTGCGCGCCACAATACGCCGTTGAAATATACCCTTAAAATTGTGGAGAATGTAGAACTATCTGAATAATGTTGGCCTCATTGTGAAATATTTTACTACTTACTAGGTGACACTTAAAAATCTTTACCTTACAGAGATGGATAACTGTATATGTACAGTCTTCAAAGCAGCCAGTATATATATACATAGAATATTGTTTGATTTTGTTTTATAAGCTGTTAGTCCGTGCAGAAGCCAAACTGGATATTCAAGACAAAGATGGTGACACCCCTCTACACGAAGCCCTCAGACACCATACTCTGTCTCAGCTGCGTCAGCTTCAGGATATGCAGGATGTAGGCAAGGTAGACACTACATGGGAACCCTCAAAAAACACTGTAAGTAACTAAAGGCAGTTTAAATGGTATTTGAACAGTTTTTTTCACTTTTACTTTTTGTTATTTATTTTCATATAGCCCAAGAGCACAGGTTTTGTTTTAATTTCTTGTCATGTTTCTCCGAATGGTTGCATGTTTGTTACCACCATGCAAAAGTCAAATTTGCTGAGTATCTGTGACTGGCTAGAGCTACTTATAAAACTGCAACAGACTTGAAAAGAAAAACTGCATATTACTGATCAATTCTTAAAGGTCCTTTGTGTCTCAATTTTGGCCAGATAGTTATTCCCCTAAGTTTGCTTGTTTGTCAAATAGACACCTCTTTTATGAAGCAGTGAAAATCATTGTTTTTTGGAATCATTTTGTTCAAACAAGGGATGTTATATAGAAACTAATTAGACAGCCACACGACCACTTATTATCGTAATTTATTAATTATCACTGTTCAACTTAACCCCCACTCTCTCTACTCTAACCACTGACAGTTTAAAATGTTCCTGATATCAGTCTCTAGTCAGTAGACAGGACGAGTAGTGGAGCTGAGCCATCCGCACATGGTGTGGAGCACCTGCAACGTTTCAAAGGTGAATCCTTTTTCTTCAAGCTTGGAGAAAAAGGATTCACCTTTGAAATGTCGCAGGTGCTCCTCTACTCGTCCTGTCTAATGGCTAGAGACTGATATGATGAACCTTCGTTTATACATCAGCAGAGGATGAGCGTGCTTCCAAGGAAAAGTGATTATGACATTGTGCGGTAAGCCTATACGATGTATTTAGATTTTTGATATTCAGTAAAGATTTATATATATATATATATATATATATATATATATATATATATATATATAAATATATATATATATAAATATAAATAGTTTCCAGCATCTACTTGAATTGATTATACTGTGAGGCGAGGGGTCTTGTGTATTGGCAATAGTTGGAAGCATCACATAAATAATGGGTCAAAATATTTTGCTGTATGTTTAAAGGTTGCGTTTAGTGAGCCCCGATGGACTAGCTATTTTGTCAGTCATTACTCCAATAGGTTATGATCTGCTTCCATAAAAGGACATTTAATCTTGAAACCTCTTTAAAAAATGTTTGATATTTCAGCTCATAATGGGACTTGGAACTCAAGGTGGAGAGAAGAAGAGTGCAGCATCCATAGCCTGCTTTCTTGCTGCTAATGGAGCCGACCTCACCATTCGCAATAAAAAAGGCCAGTCTCCTCTCGATCTGTGTCCTGATCCAAGCTTGTGCAAAGCCCTCGCTAAATGCCACAAGGAGAAGTCAAGGTACAATTCAATTTCTTTCATAATGTCAGCAACACTGACACTCATGGAATCTAAAGACATTACAGTAGATTTACACCCATACGGTGTTGCGTTACAGGCAGCTGCTGCCAATTATTTTAATGGGGAACGCCATTAAAAAGTAGTACTGTGTGTTAACTACACAGAATCTTGCTGTCATCATCGTCATGTTTTATTCTTCCTGAAAATGGAACCACATTGTGAAGTGAAGACAGGAACACTTGTTCCTGGCCCAATGATGCAGTCTTGATTAACTTTTTGTGCGGACTATGATGTTTATGATGTGACACCAAGATTATTTGTGGTGTATTAGAAGTTTCCATAAAAGAAACTCCAAGAACTGCATCGTGCTACCACTCCAATTAACCAGCCATGTCTCCCGTGGCAGTCGTGATTATGTTTTATTTTTTTTCCCTATTAATCAGTGAAAGGAAAATGCTAAATTTTCAGAGGAAAAACATCAGTTTTTAAAATTGTTGCTCAAAAAACACAAAGGGCGACATGTATGAATGTGGCTGCACCAGAAGTCTGACTTCTTTTCATCCCGAAAACTAGCGCAGCTCCATTCACTTTATTTTTAAACAGGCGCACTCCAATATCAGGCGCATTACAAAGCACCTGCGGCACTTTGTAATGTGCCTGAGATCGGGTAGCGTGCTTGAGGCATGTAGCACTACAACCATACAAAACTACATATTTATAGCTTTAGTACGGCAAATCCAGGTGCTTTACTGCTGGAACAGGTAGAGCACTTTCAAAGTGGTTTACCTGAGCCAATAGTTTTGCTTTGTAGCTAGAAAGCACTAAATCTATGACCTGCAGTATAACAAGTTCATAGATTCAGGCGCATTCTACGCTACAAAAGCGTGCAAAAAAAAAAAATGGCGCCTGGGTGCCAAAAATCATACATATCACCCAAAAAGTGCAAATGTGAGCTTGCCATGAAGGTCTAAAACATAAAAGGTTAAGGACCAATACCAATAGATGGCAGCAGGTTTTGTAGTCTCAAAGGGTTTTTGAAACCTTTTATTTCTTAAACCATCTTTTACCTTTATCTAGTGGTCAAGTAGGATCTCATAGTCCATCTATGATTAATAATGACTCCGAGACTCTGGAAGAATGCATGGTGTGTTCGGATTTGAAGAGAGATACACTGTTCGGTCCATGCGGCCATGTAGCAACCTGTTCGTTATGTTCTCCACGTGTGAAGAAATGTCTTATCTGCAAAGAGCAAGTACAGTCTAGAACGAAGGTAAATAAAAAGCAGATATGTGCCTGGTTTTTAGCATTTACAATGCAGTATCAATTATTAGCCTTCGAGTGTTCTGAGTAAGTTTGTAACAGAATTACCACATGACAAGCTAAGGCTTTGTTCACACGGCTAATTGCAGGGCGTATAGTACGGGCTGCAATTACGCTGGGTGTTCGGGAGCTTGCGCCGATCGGGCTGCCGGCCCCATAGAACGTCACTTCTCGCGGCGCGTTAGTGCCGTGAATAAATGAAATGTCAATTATCTCCCCACGTGTACAATACGATCGTATTGTACAAGCGGGTAGAGGAGTAATCCATAGTTCTCTATGAGAACTGTGGATTACCGTAATGATTGGGGCGCATTTCGTTTGTATTAGAGCGCATCACGCTCTCAATACGTGGCGAAATGCGTCCCAAAATAAGCCGTGTGAACATAGCCTAACACTGAGAGACATGACACGGGATGCAGACGTGTGGGGGGGCAGTGAGAGAGGTGGTCATGGGGAGGCTGCAAACATTATTCTGTATTTTGTAGCGATTTTGCGAAAATTGCAGCCAAACTACAAAAAAGCCACGATCCCTGCCTGCACTGTAGGTGTAATTGGTCCTGAAGTGCCTTTTGTGATGTCATCACAGGTATAATTACACTACAGAAAACCACATAGGAGTAGATGGGTATGTAGTAACAGGGGAAAGGATGGGTGAGGGGGGCTGTCAGGACAGGAGCATGGAGGTCAGGGACGGGTCACAGCAGCAGTGCTTATGTGAAATATGTGCAGCAGTGTAGTTTGGGTGAGGAGGGGACATGTGAGGCATGTAAATTGTAAAATTTGTGAATTTGTGATGCACTCAGCGCCCACATCAAAGTACTCTACCATAAGCAGATATATATATATATATATATATATATATATATATATATATATATAATATATATATATATATATATATTATATATATATATATATATATAATATATATATAATAGATAGAATAGATAGATATATCTATATCTTTGTCCTGGGACAAGAACCTTGCCCTTAAGTGGGTGCATTTGCCTGGGACTATGTACTAGTGACATGTATACAACTGCCGTGGTCTCTGGTTTTATTAGATAGGTGAAGACACCGTTTACTTTTGCTATATTCTTATGCTGTATGGGATTCTCAATTTTGAGAAAATCAGTGTGAAGAAAAAACCCAGCTCCTCACATGTCTATTATGCTAAAGTAATCACTTGTTTTATCATATTAAGTAATGTAATGTTACATTTTCCATGCATAATATATACACACATACATGCATGTGCTAGTTGTATATTTCTGTGTTTTTTCTGCTGTACAGATTGAAGAATGTGTTGTGTGCTCAGATAAAAAGGCAGCTGTACTATTTCAGCCATGTGGACATATGTGTGCCTGTGAAAGTAAGTGATATTTGTGTAATTACCCTTCAGCATTCTTCAGTAGCACGATCTTACTTCAATTATTTTTGTGCTAAAGGGTGTCCTTTATGTAATAAACTATGCATTTTGGTACCCATTAACACCCTGTTACATAGTTGGCTATATGGTGTAATAAATAACCAGCTTACTGAAAGCTGCATATGCATTAAGCTAATGTTTATACCAGTGGTGGATGTACTTGCATATCCAATTTTAGGTTGCTGACATATGTTTTAACACTTTTAGATTTCTATGTGACATTGTATATTCATTACTAAAATACTGCTCGCTCCATAACATAAACCCTTTTACCAAATGACACATGTTCTTAGAAACTCCCGTGGAGTCATGATGAGGAGCAGGCCTAAGTTGTGCTTGTTTCTATTGTAAATGTATGTTCAGTCACACACCACCATTTCAATAGTGTTGCTATATCAGTGGTTGATCATTAACCTGGTCTCTTAACATACATTGTATTCTTCATTCCAGACTGTGCGAGCCTTATGAAGAAGTGTGTTCAGTGTCGCGCTGTGGTCGAACGAAGAGTGCCTTTTGTTATATGTTGTAGTGGAAAGGGTACAGAAGATGTTGCTGATGACATTGGTAAGAAGGATTCATATATAGTGATATAACACATCTTGTACAACAAAAAAAAAAAAGTGAATTGTATTAGTTTGCTGAAAGATAACCAAATCCCATTATGCATGTGCAGATCTTATTACTTAAAGAGAACCTGTTACATAGATTATGCCCCCCTTGCGGAGGACAGCACAAGCTAGTGACAGACCTGCTGTTTCCAGCGCTGTGTCCCTTATTCTGTAAGATGCTGTAGTTTTAGAGCATTTACCCCTCAAATCTTATTCATGTGTAGGTGTTAGCCCCGCCCACCAAAGGTTAGCCCCTCATTGACAGTTATTCTCATGTTTCTACCTATTTAAAGTAATAGGTTTATCAGTTGAGGTGGGCGGGGCTAGCCTCCGATTGGCCGGGTTTGAAAAAAACTGACTCTTGAAGGACTCTTTTCATGACTTTTCTGGCTGAAAACTGCACATTTGAACATTAAATACACGAAAACTGCAGCATCTTACAGAATAAGGGACACAGCGCTTGAAACAGCAGGTCTGACACTAGCTTGTGCTTCCCTCAGCAAGGAGGGCATAATCTATGTGACAGGTTCTCTTTAATGTTCATATCTGCAGTTTTCAGCCAGAAAAGTCATGAAAAGAGTCCGTTTTTTTTTTTTCAAACTCTTTCCAACTGAGGCTAGCTGAGCCCACCACAACTGACTAACCTATTACTTTGAATAGGTAGAAACAGCTGAATAACTGCCAAATGGGCGGGGCTAGCCTTTGATGGGCGGGGCTAACACCTGCTCATGAATAAGATTTGAGGATTAAATAATCTAAGACTACAGCATCTTACAGAATAAGGGACACAGCGCTGGAAACAGCAGGTCTGTCACTAGCTTGTGCTTCCCTCAGCAAGGGGGGCATAACCTATGTGACAGGTTCTCTTTAAAATGTCCGTACCTTTTCTCCTTATATGGCAATGAGAGATGCAACTGCACACTGGACAGAAAATTGTAAAGCCAACTGTGCAACGTCCACCAATTAGCATCGTAGTGTGAATGGCTATGGAATCCATGCACAACATTTAATGGGCGTTGTGCCACTGCCTTGGCATCTGTGCCTCTCAGCGTGCAACTGTTTCTTCACACCCAATGCGAGTTCGACATTGTGTCTGGAGGGACACTTTAAACCCCTGTTTGTAGTTGACCTCTGTACTGCTTGCTTGCAAAAAGTAGTAAGCTTAGGAGAGCATGGTTCCGACATATTCATCCAATGAGGGGCTTTGTTTGAGCCTTCTTTTGGAGTAAGCTTCAACGGTAGGCTCTGATGTCTGTCATTTGTATAGACACGCAGTGACAGGTACCTCTATATAAAAGGTCCAATCCAAAACACTTCAGTGCTTGATCAAAATATTATAGGGGCTTTCCCATTTCTCTCCCTCCGCTCCTTCCCTCCTGCTTCAGACTCCCATTTCCTGTGCAGGCACTAGGTGGTTCTACAGCATTGATTTGATATTTCAGCTCTGCTAGCTTGTATTCCTAACTGTGCCTGTTAGAGGAACATTGCTGATGGTGGGGTTTTTAAAACAAAAGGACCCTGTCCAAGCAGCTGTCTGGCTATAAATGTGAGCTAGAGGAAGCGTCCAAGACCAACAGGTCAATTCTCCTACATTAATTCTCATCTGTGTATTCACATAAAAAGTGTCACTCTGCAGCCCCGACAGCACCGTAGAAGGCGCCTGTACTTTCTGATCACTAACTAAAGAGTTAAAGATTCTCTCAGTGAGAAAGATAAGATCAGAGACTGAGTAGGAATCTCCTCCTGCTGGTAAGACATGGCAGGGGGTGACATCAGCAGCCCACCCACTGCTTGAGCAGTGAGATGGGTCTGTAACTAGAGAAACTTAGATAAGCAGGAGAAAAAGCTGTTGGTTAGAGCCGGCACCGGCATGCCGCTAGTGGCCTGGATCGGAGACAGATCCTATTCCGGCCATGTAACCATTTACTTACTGCAGTTGACCAGATTGCGATATCTGAATAATTAGAATGTGGGGCCGCAGTCCGTTGGAAGGGAGTAATAAAGGATTAAATTAATGAAATCCCTATATATGGCAGTGCTGCAGTATATAGTACAAGCGATCACATATTCAGGTTCCTTAGGAGGTTAGGTCTACACGGCATTAGACAAAAAAACTCACTGAAAACCAAATCGTAAAACTTTTTTGTCCAGTGCATGTCAAAAACAGCTCAAAACCGACCCTTTTGCAGCGCGTTCTTTTGCGCGTTTTGCGGCGCTTTTTTTTTTTTTATTTGCTGTGGAGTTCTGCAAACAAAATGCCAAAAAAGTCCAGCGGCTTACATAAACTTCAATAGTAATTTATCTGCCCTGCTCTGGCGGGTTTTTTTTTGTAATATGTTTCAAAAAACGACTGGGAGCAGAAAAATCAAGTTCTGTTTTCAGTCGTATTTTCTGCACTTTCTGAAAAATGCTGAAAAAATGACCGAAAATGTGTGCAGTGGAGACATATGTTAAAAAGTTATACAAATAAAATTAAAAAGAAAACCTTTTTCCCATTTACCGTATTTAAGAAAATGAACAAAAAAAGACAAACATAATTTGTATTCCTGTAAAAGTCTGAACTAATAAAATATTATGTTTATTTACTTCCAGTTTGGACATGACTGTTGTAGCCAGTCCGTGCAGTTCCACTGACATCACCGCTCACGTGTTGTTCACATCCTGTGTGGTAATGTTACTGGTTTATACCGCTGAGGCCACTGACTGCAGTGGTCACGTTTCAACCGGAAGTAAACCGACACCTGCAGTTGATATAGATTCGACGTAGTGGAGTAGATTCAGATTTCTCCTGCCTACAACATGAAGACGCACACAAGCAGCAAAGGGCTCTTATACAAATATAGTGTAGAGGCAGCATCATTTTTTTGCTGAAAATGTCATGGTATATGTAGTATATATATTGTATGTGTCAATCAGCTGCCTCTAAGGCAAGTAAGATATTGGCGTGTATTAAAAGAGGCATGGACTCGCGGGACAAGGAAGTAATACCGCTGTACAAAGCATTGGTGCGAACTCACTTAGAATATGCTGTTCAGTTCTGGGCCCCAGTTTATAGAAGAGATGTAATGGAGCTAGAGAGAGTACAAAGACGAGCAACCAAACTTATAAGGGGAATGGAGCATCTTAGTTATTATTTATTTTAAAGCGCCATTGATTCCATGGCGCTGTACATTTGAGGGGGGTTACATAAATAACATTTGTCAAACGAGTACAATGATAAATGATGATTGACTTACAATTGGCACAACAGAGGGAGAGAGGACCATGCCCGCAAGGACTTACAATCTACAAAGTTATGAGGAGAGGTTAGTAGAGTTGAACTTATTTAGTCTTGAGAAATATATAAATGGTCCCTACAAAAAGTATGGGGAAAAATTATTTCAAGTGAAGCCCCCTCTAAAGACATGAGGACATTCCCTTCGACTAGAGAAAAAAGGATTCAATCTCCAGAGGAGAAGGCGTTCTTCACTTTAAGAACTGTGAATCTGTGGAATAACCTGCCTGAGGAGCTGGTCACAGCAGGAATTGTAGAGAGTTTCAAGAAAGGCTTAGATACCGACATGGAACTAAAGAATATGAATGCGTACGTAGCCATGTAAAATTCTGGATCCTGGCTGGTGGAGGCTCTGGGGTCAGAGATAGGGTCTCCCCTGGAGCAGATTGGTTCTTGCCTTGTGGGTTTCAGGGCATTCACCAGTGGGGAGGCTGGGCTTAAAGTCCTTGTCTCCCTCCCTTCACCCACATTTTCCCCACCCTTGGTTGAACTTGATGGAC
This sequence comes from Phyllomedusa bahiana, assembly GCA_025379985.1. NCBI lineage: Eukaryota > Metazoa > Chordata > Amphibia > Anura > Hylidae > Phyllomedusa > Phyllomedusa bahiana. Next base: position 145,379 of record JAODAL010003992.1, read on the forward strand.
ACGTGTCTTTTTTCAACCGTACTAACTATGTAACTAGTATGTCCATCCCTGAAATTAGTTGTGATGTCACAAGACATTACATGACAGAAACAGAGTTGTGGTAATTGAAATTATGATGTTACTGCATATTGTCTTTCTGAAATCCACTTCAGTATAGCTTACTTCTTACTGACTAAAACCAAGCAAGAATAGCTTACCTTTCAGAGTTGTGATGTCATAGCAGGTCCCTAACGGAAACATAGTTGTGATGCCACAGCTGCTCACATAAATAAAGCACATGTGCTGTGTCACAGTTATCTGTCTAAAATGCACTTGTAATGTCACAGCTGCTCAACAACAAAATTACAGTTTTGAGGTGACAGCAGGATTCCTGACTAAAAGCAATTTGCAAAGTGAAAACAGCACGCTTGTCTGAAACACACTTGTAATTTAATGTAATTGTCGCATTATGATGTTTGGGTGGTTGTTTTCTGTTTTATTTTGCAGCAGGAGGGAACATTCCAGCTTTACAGAAGGATAAAGACAACACCAACGTCAATGCAGATGTGCAGAAGCTGCAGCAACAGTTACAAGATATAAAAGAGCAGGTAAAGAAGGGTGTAAACCATTAATGCCTGTAGAAGCATTTTCACACTTGAAAATCAACCTCATGCACATCTCTACACATAAGACTGAATGCTGAACTGAAGAAGGAAAGTGGAGCCACGACACTATCCTTGGAACCTACCCCTTTCTAACCCTCTGGCTTGGAGCTGCACCTCTATTCATGTTGTAGTACTGCTCTGGTACCACGGGAGCCAAAGATTCTCTGTCCTCCTCAACAATCCTGGTGCTGTGACTTGTTTGAAGAGGGAACATAACATAGTTCACAAGGGGCAACAGGCATAACCCACATAGACAAACAAAGAAGGGGTGCACCAGGGGTATGTCACATCAGACGTGACTTACTCCATAAGGCAGAGAGGGTAGCTAAAATACTCCTCAAAAATGGTAGTAGTGGGTAATATTTTACTCTGCCTGTGGGCAGTGTATGTATACATATCAATGTATGTATAGATAGATACAGCTACATCTATCATATAATTATATGCATGCATATAAAAAAGAAAAATCTATATAATCTTTGAATTCTTTGGTTATATTTGAGTACATATTAATAAATAAAATCTGGTCCTTGGGGTGCTTTCACATAGAGCATTTTTTGGTTCATTTTTCAATGCGTCTTTTTGTGCAGAAATATACAGCATTAATTCTGTACATTTCTGCACAAAAAACGCTCCAGGTGAAAGCACCCTCAGAAGGTCTTAAAATTAGGTAATTATAGGAGGATGTGCACATGGCGTTTTGAATACGTTTTTCGGATCTGAAAAACGTATTCAAAAGCACCGCGTAAAATGCATCCAACACGCACCAAAGTGTGCTGCGTGTTTGGATGCGTTTTTGCTGCAGCACAAACACACCCTATAGTTTTAAATGGTGTCTACTGCATGAAACGGATCAAGAATTGACATGTCAATTCTTTGAACGGATCCGAAAGACGTATCACTAAGACGCATGTAAAACACACATTGGCAATCACTCGTCTGAAACCAATGTGGGTTTTACATTGAAAGCAACGTAAAACACACTGCACATTGTTAGATGCGTGATTGGATCCATTTTGGGTCCGAAACACGGACCCAAACGCACATCTGAAAGACGCCATGTGAACATCCCCTAGCAATGACGCACAGGAGATTCCACTGTGTCATTATTTACGTAACAAAAATGAAGCCACAATGGAAAAGCCATTTGTGGAAAATCTAAAGTACACCCAATGTATTGATAGCTTGTAGAACCACCTTTAACAGCAATAACTTGAAGTAATATTTTTTTGTATGGCCCACTCTTCTTTATATTGTTGCTTTAGTTCATTGAGGTTTATGGCTAATTATTTATGCATAGCTGTCTTATGGTCCCATTGCAGCACTTTAATTGGGTTGAGGTCTGGACTTTGACTAGATTTGATACTTTTTTTTTCTTTTTTTCCAAACCATTCTGTTGTAGATTTTCTGGTGTGCTTAGGATTATTGTTGTCTTTTATTGTATGACCAGATTTTTGTCTAAATTTAACTGCTGGATAGATAGCCTCACATTTGACTCTAGAGTACTTTGGTTTACTGGGCAGTTCATGGTTGAGTCAATAACTGCAAGGTACCTGAGTCAGGTGGCTGTAACATTAGCTTAAATCATTACCTCTCCATTACCGTATTTGACATTAGGTATGATCGGTTTGTGCTGATATGCACTGTATTATTTGTACCATACATGGTGCTGCTCATTATGGCCAAGCTTCTCCATGTTTGTCTCATTTTGTCCAAAAGACAAGTGTTCTGGAAATCTTGTGCTTTGATTAGATACAACAAGCTGTGCTGCTGTGCTCTTTTCAGAAAGAAGAGGCTTTTTCCTGGCAAACTTGTCAAATAAGCCATACTTCTGTAATCTTTAATTGTACTGTCATTAAAGTGAACATTTAACCTGCTAACTGATGCCTGTAGGATCTAAGATGTGTATCTCAAATTTTTGCAATACAATTGGGCATTGCACAGGGTTAATTTCCTGAGGCATCCACCTCTGGAAAGAATGTCAACTGTCTTGAATGTTTTCCACTTGTTAATAATCTTTTGATGGACTTCAAGTTGTTTTATTGTCCATAAAACCCTTTCCAGATTGGTGTGTAGCAACAATTACTTCTCTATAATCATTGATGATGTCTTTTCTTCTTTGCGTTGTGATGAGATATGCCTGAATGCTGCAGATCAGCATATATGAAGAATGTTTGCTTTCATAGAGGTGCTTACTTTTTATGATCAATTAATCAGGGGCATTTGAATAGCATCACTTTGCTGTTACTTACTCTCTTGAAATCAGGAAGGGTGTACTTAATTTTACACATTTGTAATGACTATTGTTAAATCATGTCCATCAAACTGACAAAAATCTATATCTGTGGCTGTATTTCAGTTTTCCTAGTTTGTTACTAGTGCTTTTTCACAGCATACTGATTTTATCTTTTTTCTTAAATGTCAAATCAAAAATCCCTCTATTATTAAATAATTCCTTCACTACATAGTAATGGGCACTAGCTTATTCTGTTTTTTAATATTTTGTGCTTTACCTCTTTGGTTTTTCAGTTTTTCTGCAAAATCATTGTGAGGCTTGAAAGTAAATTTATTTCAGACTGTGAAATGGCAATTTTATTACAGCATATAATAACTAGATGCCACATTTACAATTCTGCAGTATGCTTATTGGCAACAAACTTCAATATTTTGAAGAATGTCTCGGCTAACGTAACATTTTTGGCGAGGGTGTATTCATGCAGGTCTTTAGTTGGTTCCCTACAGCACTCCTGCAATGTAAATTTCACTTGCAAAGATCTACACCAGTTTGTGGACATTTTATGCTGCTGGTCCGTTGCGGAGAGTCCACTGCACACCTGACTCATGAACATACTCAAAGTATTCTTATGCCATCTCCGTAATCTTCATCCAACCCATAATTCATATGTGTAAGGCACTCCACTAAGTACAGGTGGTCCCCGACTTGCACCGTTCCGACTTACATCTGTCCCCTAGTTACAAACTGAGACTTATGGGGCATGTTGGCTCTTGTAGTTCCATGTTCCACAGCAGATAGTACGATAAATTCCAGCATGCCACAGCAGCACATGAGGTGAAATCTTCTTAACAGGAGCACATACAGCAAAACAAATGTAAAAACCCTTCGCAGCACTATCCAAAACAAACACAAAAAAAAACCCTTTGTGCTGGAGTTACATTTCATAAATATACCTGTTCCAACTTGCATACAAATTCAACTTAAGAACCAACCTATAGTCCCTATCCCGTTCGTAACCCGGAGACTGCCTGTATATGTTCCTGCATCTTTGATATAGAGAACAGTTTATTTTTTTATGCACCTGGTGTAGGAAGATGTAGTTTAGGCAGAGTCTAGTAAAATAGTAAGCTAGATATTATAAGAATATTAAAGATAATGTGTCGGCTTGGTGTCAAGTGCCCTTACTAATTTAACAGTTTCATATATTGTTTATTCCAGTAATTGATATTGTTAATGTACATTCAGACAAGTAAAATTTACTCGTCAGATTCTACCGTTGAAAACTGTGTCGGACGACGAGGTTTTCAACAAGTTTCTGTGGATTTTGGTAATTTTTTTTCTGTCAGATTTTACAGTCAGGAATCAAGTCCCATTCATTTCTATGGAGTCTTGGATACATTTTCCACATGGAATACGACAGAAGAATGAACATGTTTTGTTTTTTTTACTCATAAAAGCCGACCACCAAAATACAGGTCATACGACCTACAATGCTTTTCTTCATTGAAGTCAATGGGGATAATTTAGATTAGTATTTTAAGTCAGAATCCATGCAGATTCCAACTTGAAATACTGTTTGCGTGGGCAGAGCCTTTGAAAAGTTAGCAAGATGTTAACTACTCAGAATTTAGAAATTCTAATTGTATAACTCAAAATATACAATTAACATAGGGCTCACCACTTTCATTGTACCCTTGTTTTTCTTGTGACTATACGTAAAAGGAGTAATAGGCTGATCTTTATTTCTTTTGCTTTGCTCGATAGACTGGGTGTCACTGTGACTAGAGGGCGGGGTTAGGGGCAGTTTACACAGCACAGAGCAAATACCGGTTCGGATTATCCGACCGGTATTTGCTCTGTTTTGGTGCCGTGCACACGGCCGCAGGGGGGTTGGCTTTTCTCCGCCGGCGGTTTGCGGAGAGAAGCCCTCCTCCTTCTCATTGACCTGTTCATGTTCCGCTCGAAAACCTGGCGGAAGAATGAACATGTTCAATGCTTTTAGGACCGCTGGCGGTGTAAAAAACCGTCCAGCGGAATATCCGTGCAGTAGGGGCCGCTGCACGGATTTTCCATAGAGGCCCATGATAAAGTTTGACAGCCGGTTTACAGACAGCTTTCAAAACTGTAAAACCGTCTGAAAAATCTGCTGTGGGGACAAGGCAGGATAACACCACAGACTGTAGTAGAGGAGAGAGGAAATAGATTTATAAGGTTGTGTGGCAGAAGGAACCTTTGGCTCCACATACTGACTGCTTTCCCTTCTTGGGGATTTCGATCTCTTTCAGTCCCATTAACACCTTCATTGCAATTGCTATAAACCACACATAATTAGCACCACTGGTTGTGCAGACAGAGGGATGAGCCTGATGACCATGTCAAACTTAGAGGGGTTTTCCAAGACATTTATGCTAAAATAGAAAAGTAACCCATGCCATTGTTCTAGTGCTACCAGAGCTTCAATGTTCATCCCCTCTTACCCTTTTTTCCCACCAGTTCCTCACTGATGGTTTCAAGTCGATGGATTACATGACAATGCAGCCAATCTCTGACCTCTGTAGATGCAAGTACATGTGACTTTCGAGGCCAGAGATTCATTGCGGCATTCTGTGATCCATGAATGTGACGTCATCAGTGGGTGATGGAAGGGGCACTGGAGCTTTGCCAGTGCCGGAACAGTGGTTATTGGAGAGGTAAGTATGGGTTAATTTTCTATTTTAGCACCGTGGAAGGTGCTTGGGAGGTTTTTAAAAGTCTTGCAAAACACTTCTAATCTTTCCTTTTAAAATCCTATTATTACCTCCTGCCGTTTATGTCGTTGCAGTCTATTCTGCAGCGCTGCACGAAAAATTTTGTTAAATACAAAAAATATTCATGATGGATTAGTTTTGGAAACTAAAGTTAATCCACAGATAATAAATATTGTAATGTTTGTTTCCTCTACTATAGACCATGTGTCCTGTTTGTCTGGATCGGCTAAAGAATATGATCTTCATGTGTGGACATGGAACCTGTCAACTCTGCGGTGATCGGATGAGTGAATGTCCCATTTGTCGGAAGGCCATTGAACGAAGAATCTTATTGTACTAGTTTCATAATTGCTTGTTTTTGTAGTGTCTGCTTTCTGTACATATTTTTTAATACTTTGGGTATTAGTGCAACCTGCAGTTTCAGTTGAATGGTTTGCTGCATAAGTGTATGCTTGATCTTGCCACATTATATTCTTAGAATTTTCTATGTACTATGTCGTATCTGCAAAGCGCTTGTATTTTTCTGTGCAGTTTAATACTGGAAAGAGTCACACTAGTATGGTGTGGTTATTAATAAAGTAGTGGCAAGAACAATTATACATTTTATAATTAAAAAAACTTTTTTTTTTTTTTTTGGGCAGTCAGTCATGTGCGCCAGTATATTAGTGGACATTGTCCCGCATGTGCCCGAGAATTAAAATGCTTAGTAGTAGGCCTGCTGGTAGTCCTTGGACTGGAGATTGTATTTGCTGCATTAGAGCTTTATTTTCAGTAAAAGAAGTAATAGAGTTTCTTTTATTCATTTGCAGATTCAGTATGTCATGTTAGGAGAGAAAATCTGAGATCTTGTGCTCCCAAAGGCAGAACAAAGAAGCTAACTTGATGTCTTTTCTGATACTGAATTATGAATGTAAACTGTACAAGTGCCCAAATTACATTGCTAAGCTTTCTTACAATCCCATCGTCCCTTTAATACCAGTGCGTCTGCTGGTTCTTGATCACTGGACATTTATTCAAACGCTACTTTTTTTTTTTCTCCCCTATTACTATTTTTTTTCATATCAATGTTAGAATATTTTTGTGGTAAAAGATCTTTTAAAATATCCATATTCCGGAATACAAGACTGGACTGTCGATTTTCCTTTAATACTGGAGAACCCTGTAAAGCATCGTTCATGACCAGTTGTTATAATGGTGTGTACACGCATATTCATTTGTGTTTAGTGGTAGGGAGACCTACCGTAATATGCTTAAGTTTAACTATGTTTTAATAGGAGAAGAACGTTTTCAGAACTTCTCTTCATTTTCAATAAGTTGGTTGATAAAGCAGATTAGAAATGCTGCAGGAAAGTTCTAGTGGGCTATATATTTCGAAACCTCATGCAAGCAGCACTGTGTTGTACCTCTTAATAATTTTGCATCACCTACAACAGAAATAGGGCGTCGCATACTGATGTTTTTACATGTAAAAGAACTGTGGGTTATACTTATATCACTAGATCCCTTAAAGTTTTCTAGATTTTACACTTTATTCACATATTTAAAGGAGTTATATATTAAAGTAATAAGGTCTAAAAAAAAATTTCCCCTACCCTCACACAAACACTATATGGAGTTTAAAGGGGTTTTGGCACGAAGTGAGTTCCTTACCTCCTTATCAGCTCAGGGAAGAATATAAACAAATCATGCTGAGTCATGAACGCTGCAGGGATGAGAGGGAGGGGGTGAGCAGAGAGCGAGGAAGAAGGGAGCGTCTCAAAAGTTTACTCAAATAATAACATTACAACAGTGGATTCTCTATACAGCAGACAGACTCATACACTGCACTTCCTCCCCAGCCCCTTGCAAGCTCCTTCATGTTCCCTGTCATCAGATAAGAAGTGCAAGCACAGCCAGATCAGCTCCTGTCAGTGTCCTGGTCGTGTCTAATGTAAACTGTCAGGAAACTAAGGGGGACTGAGCAATGCTGTAGCTCTCACAGGCTTCACTTTTTGTAATCACATATATTTAGAAAAGTGATGAAATACCCGTTTTGGAGGATCCCACGTCAACATTACATCGTGGCAAAACTCCTTCAAGGAAGTTGACCTAGAGGTGAATAGTTGGTTGGTTTGTAAAGCTGTTCTGCAAGCTCCTGAAATAGACAATTTTAAAACGGTCTGTCAATAAAACAAGAGTCCCTTGTTTCTTAGTTATGTCCGTGTTTAAGCTAATGTATCCTTGTGCAGCAGACTTTTAGTAAGGATTAGTCTTCACTGCAGAGAGAGTTGATGGGTGGCTCCTGCTTGTTAAAAGGGGTTCTCCACTTTGGACAGTTGTATCTATTAAAAGGGCCACTTGACAATGTGCTGATCACAAAGTATACCCCTGCTAGGACACCCAGCAATTAGTTGTAATTTTTAGTAAAGCATGGCAATACATGTTCAGATTGCCTGCAACGCCATCACAGCAGAAATTAAGCATTACACAGTGTGTATTCAAATTAATGGGTTTTCCATGTAATGCAGGACAAGATCGGTTTTCCAGAGCAAGAGACACTCTTTGTACTCTCTAGCATGGCCAAGTCATGAGGATCTCTGATAAGTTATCCCCTACTAGGGTAAATGAACATTGGATTTCTAAACTTGAGAACCTCTTTAACTACAAAATAGCCAAAGCCCCATTTTTTTTTTATTGGTCCTATGGCCTGAACCAGATTTTAAACTTTTCTCCTGTGGCCACTCCATCAAGAACTTGTTGACATCTGGGCCCCACTTTAGCTGGTGTTCATGGCACAATTAAAATCTTGCTAAGGTTGTCTTGTCTCTTAAAATCAGCACACCTGTAACATAAGCACAAGGGAGTTGGTGTTGCTGTTCTACAGATGGCTGCTACCAGAGAAAGCAGAAAGTGTGGCATCACTCCTCTAGATACTGACATTAGATCAATAGATTGATTATTTGCCTTAATGACCAGGGGGTTTTTTTAATTATTTTTTTTAACCTCATGTCACTAGATTTTCATACGCCTGAACAGTGAGGAAAGAAATAGTGACGTAAAAAGGACCATTAGAGAGCTGCTTTCTCCGGGGATGGAGAGGATAATGAGGAGGGAGGGAAACAACACCGATGATCTGATAATTGTGTGATGTTCTGCTTCAGTATTAATAAGCTTCCATACCTTTATGCTTTGTGCCTTGAACTTGCAGTATTAACCTCTAAATACTTAATACAACACTATAAGATTACATTTGCTGGGAACTGCAGCAAAAAATACTACTTTTTTTGGTGTGCTTTTTTATTTGTAAACTTTAAAATACTGATCTTTTTGGAAATGACCGATCTGATTCTTTTAACAAACTGACCACATTCTTGACAGCATGTATTTGCATACAATTACAGTAGTACAGTATGTTTTCTTAAAGGGGTTTTGCCAGGACCTGCCTTAGCTGCTAAGAAGCAATTGTAAACAAGCCACGCTAAGCTAAGAGAGCGATAGACACAGCCAGAGCACAGAGCCATGCATAAGGGATCGTGTGAAATGTTCACTCAAATAATCAAACTACAACTAGTGGATGCCATATACAAAAGACAACACCTTTTCTCCACAGCAGCTTGAAAGCTTCTTCATGTTCTCTGTCATCAGATAAAGCAGGGATCTATTCAGATAATCACACTACAACTAGTGAATTCTATATACAAAACACAACATATTTCTACCCTGTGCCTTGAAAGCTTCTTCAGCTCCCTTTCATCAGATAAAAAGTGTTCTCTGCCCAAGCCCAGTCAGCAGCTCTTGTCAGGTCGTATCTAATAGAAGCTTTGAAGTAACTAAGGGCAGGTAAGGCAACCTGTAGCTCTCTCAGACTGCAATTTTTGTCATCGCTTATATTTAGAAAAGTGATTAAATACACATGTTGGAGGATCCCACGTCAACATTACATCGTGGCAAAACCCCTTTAAAGCTCATTGCATTGGGGATATAAACTGGGCTATATCGCTCATAGTGTAGCCTTACACACTCAGAGAAAGTACTGATTGAACAGTGTCAGATTGTGTAAAGACACACCTGCAACTTGTAACATCCAGTTATCAATTTATAATTTTTATTTATTGTTTTTGTAAATTTACTTTAGTAATTTTAAGTTTATAAATTTCTAGGAGTAATACAGGAACGGCACATAAAATGCCCCAAAATTAGAGAGCTGATAGGTCGTTAAGTTTAGATTATTTTCCTGAAAATGGAAATATTAGTAATAATCTAAGCATCATCTCACTTGTTAGTAAATATAGCGATTAATTCTTGTATCATCTTTCAAGACTAAAGTGTGATATTAACAAGCCTCTAGGTGTCCATTATTTCAAAAGGTGTCTAGCGCCTCATGTTTTTATATGGCATAGTATGTAAAAAAAAATAAACAAAAAATAAACAGAGAAATTACATGTATTTTTTTTATATTGTTTAGATTGGCTTAATATATGTTTTGCCCATGAAGCTAACATTGCATAAACTGCGTTATGGTTTGAGATTATCAGAACACGCTACAGCTTCTATTCACTGGCCCATACAGGACTAGTTTGACTGGGCTGCTTTCACATGGTGCGATTTTTCTTTTGCAGTACTGCACCATAGTGAAACTGTCTTTATTAGCAGCAAGCTCATCTCAATTTCCTTAATTGTTTAGAAAGGTGTAGCAAGTAAGTAATCAATGATTGTGCTTAAGGGTGCTTTCACACAGCACAGTTTTGGTGCAGTTTTAACTGCGCTCCAAATAGGGTGCTTTCACACAGTGCGTTTTTGGCATGTCAACATACCTTTAGGGTAAGTTCACACAGCGTATTTGTCGCGTGTATATATGCGTGCCACAAAATGTGATAGTTCCCACATTAAAATTACTTAATTTCAACATGAAGACAATGCGAAATGGCCCTAAGCAGATTTCTGCCTCCTATACTTTTGTATTTCTCGGTGTGTAAACGGCGCAAAGAACTAACATGTCAATTCTTTTATGGCACGTACAATATGCGTCGGAAAACATGCGACTAAAGTTATCGTCGTCTGAACTGCGTTCACTTGTTGCGTTTTTCAACTGTATAAAAAACAATTAAAAAATGCATGCATTTTTTTTTATTTAACCCACATTTCACCTGTGCTTCAAATTAGAGTTAAAGGAGTTGTCTCATTACGAGCTTTCAGCCTGTCAGTGTCCCTGGTAAGTTGAAAATGAGGGCGTGCTTCTTGGTCCTGTCGTTCTCTCCCTCTCCCCCCTCCCATCAGCACACAGGCAGCTATGTAACTTCTATACAGGGGGGGGGAGGGGGTTTGCTCTCAGAGTTCACCCTGTGTGTGTCTGCCTAGGTCTGTTGCAGGAGAGGGCTGATCTATGAGTGTGAAGTGGTGTGCTAATAGAGCAGAGAGGAAGCATGTGTTCCTATAACCCCTGCCCTTTGCTTTTCAAGTCTCCACACTCTCCTGCAACAACAAGGGCAGTGTTACTATACTCAGGATGTGTCCCTAATACAGAAACATAAAGTATTCAACATGCCCCCTGATCTGTATAGTATTAGTATAGTCACAGTTCCAAAGACATATCATGATTATAGTAACAGACAGGTCCTGCTGTCACATCTATCTGTGTAGAAGCAGGAGGAAGCAGCCACACAGGGTTAATCCAGGACAACAGGACGCCAGAGTCCTCCTCCCCCTCCTTCCCACTACAGAAGCATTCTGTGCGGGAGGGGCTTTCTGCTCCGACCTGTCTTCAAGGTGATGAGTTTATTCAGACCTGACAGCCAGTAAGATAAGGATCAACAGGTCGGCTGCTATAGAAATTTGAGAAGCTGAGGCACTCCTATGAACAGGGCTAGCTCAAAATCAGTAGGACATTTGTAATGAACATATATTGCAAAGCTGCTTGTTTTTTTAAAGATCTTTAAATTAAAACCCAATCATTGTAGCGAGACAACCCCTTTAATTACAAGACCATCTTCATGTAAAATTTTTTTATAAATACATCAATAATGCAATGTGCATAAGGCTGGGTTCACATGTTGCATTTTTGTTGCATTTCTTTTGCACTTTCAACTGCATAGAAACTCAAACAATAAAAGGCATGTAAAGGGTGAAATTAAGGTTAATGGAAAAAAAATTTTTTTATTGCTTGCAGTTGAAAAACAAAACAAAATAGCGTATAAATGCAGCTTAAGCACAATAAGGCCAATTCTAAAAGGTGTGGTTTTGGTTTTGTTTTTTTTTTTTTTTAAATTTCCCCAAAATTTCCCTTTATTAAACAGCAAGTTTAAAATTTCGGGTTATCTAAATTGTTTGAAAAAGAAATAAGGCTATTTTCCCTACAGGCTTTTTTTGCGGGGCGAAATTTTACGCCCGAAATTTACCCCGAGTGGGCGGAGGCGAAAGGGGGGGTCCCGGGCCCCTTCGCCGGCTCAAGATGTCTTTTTACAAAAGTGGGGTATCCCGCTAAAAAATTTGACCTGCCCTTTTTCCCCCCCCGCGGCGGTTCAACCGAAAAAAGGGAAGGGGGACGTTTTTTCCTTAGTTTTTTTCTTAAAAGAACTGTGGATTCCCGGAATTGACTGAGCTATTCCACCCGAAATTTCGCGCACCTTCCGGCACGAAATTCCGGTTTTTAATTATTCCCTTTTTTAAGCCTTGGGGGAAACAAAGCCTTGGGTTCTTTCACAAAATTTGGGGTTTTTTGTGGGTTTTTAGGGGGTTTTTCACTTGCAGTACGCACAGCCAATTTAAAAACTCCCTTTTTTAAACCAGCTCCTTTTTGTTATTTTAAACTGTTTTGCAAAAGGTGTTACGGGTAAAGTAATAAAATTACTGTGTTTAAAAATCTGCAAGGAATTTTTAAAAAAACCATTAATTGATTAATCACTTGAAAAACCCCTTTTTCCCCAAACAGTTTAGATAATAAAAGAACTTGCAGGTTTTTAAAAGTTTTTTAAATTTGTTTTCGTATTGAAAAGTGGGAAAAACTCCACAAAACCGCAGTGTGGAAGCTCCCTTAGAAGTGAGTCATCAATTGTGTTTAATTTTCCCTTGCAAAATTTTAAGCAAAATTAATTAATTATGTGAACATTTTTTTTCCAAAAGTAGAAAAACTGAAAGAAGTTTGGGCTGACAAAAAAGGGCATTTAAAAATTCAGTGCAGTACTGCAAGTAAAAAAAAAAAGGCCCAAAACTTCACATTGTGCAAGCTCTTTTTGCTTTATTCCCTCATTTGAAAACCCCCTAAAACAATTAAGGAAATTGAACAAACTTGTTAATAAAGGTAGTTTCACTGCGCTGTAGTACTGAAATTAGAAAAAAAAAGTGAAAAACCATGGGGGAAAAGGGCACCTTTTAGGCCTGCCGGTGGTTCTTCTCAACTGACATTATTTATCATGAGGGTTTCCCTTTTGGGATAAAAATGTTTACCCCAAAAACCTCATACAAACCCTTTGGGTTTCTTTTAGTTTTTAATATGTTGCTTTTTTCTGTTAGGCGAAATTTGCATCAGTATATAATTTTTTAAGCCAAAGCAAGCAGTGGATCGAAAGAAAACTCATCAAATTTCCCCCCTTTGTAAAAAAACCATTTTACACAACCCTTTTTCGGGAACTTTTCCTTTTGAACCCCTAATCAAAATATTAGCGGGAAGATTTCAACGCCCCTTTGAAAACCCCCCTTTTGAAAGTTTTCAAAAAATATAACTTTTTCAGCAAAGCCTGATGAGAAATGTATGTAGCTGAACACCTTATTTAATTTTTTTGTGGTTAAATTAAATTTTTTTGGGTTTTTTTAGTTGTTATTGTTTCTGAAATTTTTTCAAAATATTAAATTGTAGAAGGTTTTTGTTTTCATTTGTTTTTTTTGAGAGGAAATAACTGTCGGACCTTAAAACATTTTGAAACCAAATGGAAAATCTCCATTGCTTGTTGTATTACAGCATGGCTTATGCTTTAATAAACAGTAACAATTTACACTTGCAATGTTTTGTATTGAGTGCTACATTTACATGTTGCAATATAAGTGCAAGAAAGGTTTGGTTTTCACCTTTTTGAAAAAGGTTCTTTTAAATTCCTCCATCACAGAGGGGCATTTTTATCTGTTTAAACGACAATAAAGGGCCCCAACGTGAAGAATCCCATTGATCACAATAGAGTTTCCACCCTGATGCCCGGGCATTTTTAGGGAAAGAAATTTAGCACTGCATGTTTTGCAATGCTTTCCCATTTTTTTTTTAATAATCTGAAATTTTGATGGTTTCCAAAAACAATCTGTACTATGTAAAACCACCTTTAAAGAGGCCCTTTCACCCTCCGGGAAAAAACCCCAACAAATTTTAAAAAAAAGAAAAAAAAATACAAACACTTTCTCAAATATGCTTTTTTAAAAAAAATTTCAAAGCTTTTTCCCCTTTTAAATTCATTTTTTTAAAAAAAGCGCTGGCATTTTCAAAGACCGCTTGAGTCGGCCCCAAGTGGGGCACATAAAAATTTGAGGAAACTACTTTGACATTTTGTGTAAAAAGTAACTTTTGAGGTGGAAGATCCACTGTAAAAGGGGGGGGGCCTGTAAGCTACTCATTTTTCCCAAACACCAGAAACCCAGGTTAATAAGAGCCTGTGTGCTATGGAGGAGAAGGCTAAAGAAACCGGTAAACTCTGTCACACTATCTCCTCACACTCTCCTCACTGTGCTTTGCCTGCTGTAGTGTATGTAGTGAGAGACTCAGATCACCCTGCACAAGCAGCTATGCCTTTTAGCTTTCCCTTTTCCCCCATTTTTTTATCTCCCCAAAGAATGATTCCCTTTTAGAAAAAGGGTTCCTGGGTTACAAAATTGAGGTAATACCTATCCCCCTGTAATAATTTAGGGAAAAAATTTATTTGCGGGGACAAAGTATTTGAGAAAAAATTTATAATTCATCTACTTAAAATTTTTCTGTTTGTGTGGAGGTTTTTAGGTTTCTCCTTTTAAAAAACAAATAGGGAGGGAAAAGGGTGAGGGGGAAGGATGCCGGGGGCCCCTAAGCCAGGTATATTTTTTTTACATAAAAATATGAAAACCTTTCTCATATGGAAGAAGTGGGATTTTTCACTTTTTTTAAATTATTTCTTTAGCAGGAAAAAAAACAAAACCCCGGGGGTTTCCCATTCACGCCCTTTGATTTTTTTTTTTGAAAACCAAAAACAAGAAGTGGAAAAAAGGGATAAAAAATGGTTTTTTCCTATTCACTTTTGTTTAATTTCCTTTTTCAAACCCATAATAGAAAGCTAAGGTTGTCATAATAAACTAAAATTACAGCTAAATATTTCATTATTGTATCTGCAATGTCCATCTTTTTAAGACCTTTCTAAAGAATTAGTCATGTGCGGAGTTAAATTAAACAGATTAAGAAAAACATGGCTGCCGCCTTCTGGAAACTGCCTCGCCTTTTACACTGACATGATTCCCCTCCCCAATTAACCCTTACCTCTTTAGGGTAGGTTCACACAGCTTGTCTGATACTTTTATAATTTTAAAATTTAACGTATTGAAATCTCCGAAACTGTATCCAAAAACATCTTAATTTGTTTTTAGTACATATTTAGATATGATTTATTAGGAAAAATTTTTGGTTTTATTCACTGGGTTTTTTTTTAAATTAACCTAATTTGGACTCCATACGTATTTTAGGCGTGTAAACACATCTAAGTACGTACCAGAAAGTGTGGTATGTATTTGGATCTTTTTTTACCCTAAAAAAAACCCACCCCATTGTTTCCAAGGTAATTTAATGAAAAAAACGATAAAAATTGACAGGTCACTTTTTTTTTAAATGTCAAAATGCAATGCAATACTTATGAAAAAAAAAAAATACATCGGTGAACGCGGACGTATTTTGCTTTAAAAATCAATGAACGACTGGAACATTTTTTAAAATACGTATTTTGGTACTATTTCAGTAAGAAATATGTACCAAAATTGTTTTTTCAAATATGCCGTGTGAACTAACAAAGAAAAAATCCATGCCCTCTCAAATACCAGTTTCTATCTGCAACGGAAGACCAACACCCCCAAAAAAACCTGTCCCGCAGATAAAAAAAAAAAAAAACTGGCATGGTAATGGTAATTCCTTTTACTTTGCGATCAGGAGGAGAAATTTAATTAAGAAAAGCTAATCCTATAAGGGGGGCCCGCAGTCTTTTCCCCCTGACCTTTTTAAAATTTTAAATTTATAGAATTAAGGAAAAAAAAAATCTCCATTTTCCGAATGGTTTACGCCCAATTTAATCTTTGGGCGCATCCCCCGGCAGTGGACAAAAAACCGCCTTTGCGGCCGTCCCCACGGCCCCGGGGGGGGGGGGCTTTTTTTCCGAGAGGGGGGGAAAACCCCCCCCCCCCCCATTGAATTTTCATATTCCCGCCGGAAAAAGATGGAAGAATGAACATTTCAATGTTTTGCCGGGGGGAGAACCCGCATGGGGCTGCTGCAGGGGTTTTTCCCTTCACAATTGTGCTCATTTTCGGCCGGTTTTTCAGGCGGTCTGAAAAACCGCAAACCGGCTGAAAAACCGTCCGAAAACCTGTGCCGCGGGGACATGCCCTTAGGGTATTTTAAGACGTTTTTTGAAGAATAAATTTTCTCTTCAAAATATACTTAAAATACGCCTCATTTGAAGCGGAAATTCACTCTGATTTTAGGAGCGTATTTTGCCGTGTTTTTCGGCACGGTTTTATTTAATCTACTCTGATCATAGCAAAAATCATATTAAATATATACATATACAGTTGAAACCAGAAGTTTACATACACTGTATAAAAAGACACATATACATGTTTTTCTCACTATCTGACATGAAATCAGAATTAACCTTGCCCGTTTTAGGTCAATTAGAATTACTGAAATTATTTATATTTGCCAAATGCCAGAATAATGAGAAGGATAATTTTTAAGGAATTTTTATTACTTTCTGGAAAGTCAAAAGTTTTTATACAATTCATTAGTATTTGGTAGCATTGCCCTTAAACTGTATGACTTGGGTCAAATGGGATATCCTTCCACAAGCTTCTCACAATAGTTGGTAGGAATTTTGGCCCATTCCTTCTGACAGAACTGGTGTAACTGAGCCATGTCTGTAGGTTGCCTTGCTTGCACCTGTCTTTTCACCTTTGTCCACAAATTTTCAATAGGATTGAGATCAGGGCTTTGTGATGGCCACTCCAAAACATTGACTTGGTTATCCTTAAGCCACTTTGTAACCAGTTTGGCAATATGTTTCAGGTCATTGTCCATTTGGAAGACCCATGGGCTGTCCCAAATTTTTTAAAGGCATAGTAATCCTAGTGTATGTAAACTTTTGACTTTGCAGAAAGTAATCAAAATGCTTTAAAAATTCTCTCTCATTATTCTGCCAGTTGGCAGATACAAATAATTTTGCTAATCCTAGTTGACCTAAAACGTTGAAGGTTTATTCTGATTTCATGTCAGAGAGTGAGAAAAACATGTATATGTGTCTTTTTATATAGTGTATGTAAACTTCTGGTTTCATCTGTGTATGTAATAAATATATATATATATATATATATATATATATATATATATATATATATATATATATATATATATATATAAATTAAATATACACACACACAATTGGTTTTTGGCTAAAATTTCAGGATGAACATAAAGTTTCTTGATTTTTTTTTAAATCTCTTAACTTTAGAATGCACAAGTCCAACTGTTCAATGTTTCAGTACTTTTTGCACGACTTGCTGATCTCTAATAAGGAGCTTAATGGCAAAATTCACAACAGGTGTTTGGTCCCTGAATCCCCCAATAAATTTAGAAGATCAATTTGAATTGGGATTTTAACAGTCCTCCTCATGCTGTTCACATTTTGAAATCATGAGACCAAGACAACACCTTATAATTGATAGACGATTACTAAGTCTCTGTAAAGTAATCAACACAATAGAGGATAAATATGTTATTACAAAGGATCTGGATAAGTTGGAGGCCTGGGCAGGGGAATGGCAGATGAGTTTAACATGATAAATGCAAGGTTATGCACATGGGGAAGAGAAATCCATTACATGATTACATGTTAAATGGAAAAACACTGGGTAAAAGTGACATGGAGAAGGACTTGGGAATCCTGGTGGACAGTAAACTTAATTGTAGCAGCCAGTGTCAGGCAGCAGCCCAAAGCAAATAGGATCAGGGGTGCATTAAAAGGGGCATAGAGGCACATGATGAGAACATTATTCTCCCTTTATACCAGTCACTGGTTAGACCACACATGGAATATTGTGTACATTTTTGGGCACCAGTGCACAGTAATGACATTTTAGAGATTTAACAGGTACAAAGGCGGTCAACTAAAATTATAAAAGGACTGGGTGGACTACAGTACACAGAAAGATTGGCAAGATTAGGGTTATTTAGTTTAGAGAAAAAGAAGGCTTCGGGGGGACATAATAAATATGTTTAAATACATCAAAGGTCAATATAGAGATCTCTCCCAAGATTTATTTATACACAGGGCTGTATCTAGAACAAGGGGGCATCCTTTACGTCTTGAGGAACGAAAGTTTCTACATAAACATAGAAAGGGATTCTTTACTGTAAGAGCAGTGAGACTATGGAATTCTCTGCCAGAGGGACTGGTCATGGTGAATTCAATATACCGATGTTCAAAAAGGGTTTGGATGCATTTTCTGGAGCATAATAATATAACAAGTTATAGTGACTAGGATTCAGGAGAGGGGTCATTGATACAGGGTTTTTCTGATTTTCCCGATTGAGTCAGGAAGGGAATTTTTCCCTAAAATAGGACAAATTGCTCTACCCCATTGGGGGTTTTGCCTTCCTCTGGATCAACACTTACACAACAGGCGAACTAATGGACACTTGTCTTTTTTTTTTAAAAA
>JAODAL010003993.1:0-163907 GCA_025379985.1 Phyllomedusa bahiana
GCCACATAAAAGTAAATTTTTTCCCGCCCATTTGTGGGCGAATTTATATCCAAGGGTTACCCAAAGCTTCTTAGGGGTTTTTTTGGCCCTTTAAAAATTTTACAGGGTGTTTTTTTATTTATACAGTTTTCATCAAACAGTGTATTTAAATTTTAGAACAAACATTATGTCAGAAAGATAGGTGGCAGGCTCTTCACCTGGAGGGGCCCAGAGGAAACAACATTCCGGGGGCAGGTCGCAGCACAGCAAGGGGACGTGCAGAGGGGTCACTCGGTGGGGCCCACAACTGCCGTTTGTCATCTAGGGCCCTGTGTACTGTTAGCAACCCAATGGTTCTTGATTGGTTGACTAGGTCATCCATTTCCCTCCCAGATGACTTTCTGACAACCCCAGCCAAGAGTCGGTGGGAACGTCGGGACACAACCCTTAGTTGGCATGGCCCGGGAGCGGGTCAGCGCCCTCACCTGTCCTCAACGCCCTGTCCCATCCGGTTCCCTCAGCCAGAGATCACTATGTGGTCTGGGCTCAGCGCCACTATATAGCGAGGATGAACAATTTGAGGAGGGCAGTCAGCAGCTACTTGGCAGCGAAGAAATGGGGCCAATACCCCCCTGCTTCTTGCAGTAGGCGGCAAAGTATAGATGTTGAGAGTGGCATGGGAGGTCATGTGTGAGGGGTCAGCCTCTGCATACCAAGACGGTGATGAGGCAGCAGTGACGATGAAAACACAATTAGTGATGATGTAGCCGCCCAACACTTGGGAGCGGGTGAGGCAAGGGTTCATCATCGTCAGGAGAAGAGGGCGTCGCTTGCGCGTCAGGCAGCAGGCGCAGCAGCAAGTGGGTCGTGTGGCCGTGAGTCAGCAGGAGCAGCGGGTGTGAGGTCGGGACCCAAAGGGCCCACGGGGTAAAAACCCGTTTTGCAGGTCCAAGAAAGTAGCGGCACAGGGGCTCAGCGACGCGGCGCAGTAGTCACTCGTGCGGAGCGTGGGGGGTTAAATCGATACTCGGCGGTGGGGCGTTCTTGGGCTAAGCACGGAGGAGCCGAATATGGGTATGAGATTCTGTAAGCAGAAGGGAAGGGGGCCCAGGGAGTAACGTTGGCACAGGCCTGCGTAACACATGCAGGTCCCATCCGGTGGCTGGGGACGTGGCTCGGTGGGTGGTCCATCTGCCGCCGCCCGCAACAGCAGCAGCAGCAGCGCCAGTGGCACGCATGCCATTGCAGCAGTCAAGGCTCCACCACCTCTGCTGAAGGGAGTTGTTTGTCTTTGACATCATCTCCCGGACCAGATGCTCCTGCTCCTCACCACTTATGGCGCCAGAAGTCGTTCAACGAGGGCGATTGCAAAGGAGACAACGTATGGTCCAACCATCCTAAGGTGCAGCAGCTGACCGTGTCCTGTCCAAGTTGTTGGTACTGCAGTCCCCCCCTTTCCAAATGGTGGACTCTGCACCAAATTTAGAGAACTAATGGTTGTTTCCGGGGCCGAGATGGAGAGTTCCAAGCCGTAATTTATTTTCCAAAAAGGCAGTACCAGCACTTCATAAATATGTAGAAAAGAAGGTGGGCCAGTCCTTAAGCTTAGCGGTTTGTTCCAAGGTGCACGGCAGCGCGGACGTCTGGAGCTGTAACTACGGTCAGGGCCAGTCCATGTCTTTTACGGCACCACTGGGTGGATAATGTGCTTCCGGCCAGGCACACCTAACAACTAGGACAGGAGACGCCGCTTTCTCCTCCTCGTTTGTCAAAATGCTTGCTCCTGCACTATGTCCGCCTCCTCTCCTCCACCACCACCACCATTCTCAGCCTCCACAAGTTACTGTCTCCATCATACCACATGTGTCTAGGGCCACTGCGGTGTCACACAGGGGGAGGCAAGGAACTGATCCGGTTCACTTGCAGCAAGAAAAAGATGTGTGGCTTCTCTCTGCGCCAAAACTGCAAATTCGGGAACCATGGTGACGGGACAATGGGAGGAAAACTTGGTGTCCGCGCTGCTCCGAGGGAAGGGTTGGTCCATGGCCCCTGCCATTGGCGCTCGTGTTCATTCTGGTTCCGTGAAAAGGTTCTGAAGTCTTTCCACCCATCTTCAGAACATCTGAAAATGGCAAGGAAAACTGTGCATGCACTTTTTCCATTCGTACAAAGCCAGGAACACCTCCTTCCTCGAGTTGCAGCGGGCCCTAGAACCGGCCTCCCCCAACACACTCTGATATGCCGATGTTTCCACCGTTGGAATTCCAAGCTGCACATGTTGGAACCGACTGTATGAACAGAGAAAGGGCATGTAACAGATTTTTGATGGATCCAGGCAGGACAGAAGTACTCCCCTGTGTAACTTTGATGTCTGCCAGTGTGCAGCTCATGCGTGGGACACACTGCCGTTTTTTTTGTTGAGGCCATTCGATGGACGGCGGACAGTTATTGTCAGTCGCCAGGACTACGGGATGAATAACTCAATTCCAACTGCTTCATGTCCTGGAAACAGATGCTGAAACATCTGTCTGGGCAGGGGAATGGAGACGTGGTGACTACATCTTGTGGCCACATGAGTCGTGGGGGACTGAAATGAGGAGGAGGTGGAGGACATTGGAGCTGAAGCATTTGTTGGTGAAATGAGTGGTTTTCTACCCAGAGGTGACAAGAGGAGGAGGAGCAAGAATGATCTGGAGGAGCGTGGATGGAAGATGAGGAAGACGAGGAAGATGACCCCCAAGCACCGTCGGC
This sequence comes from Phyllomedusa bahiana, assembly GCA_025379985.1. Lineage (NCBI taxonomy): Eukaryota > Metazoa > Chordata > Amphibia > Anura > Hylidae > Phyllomedusa > Phyllomedusa bahiana. The sequence goes on from JAODAL010003993.1 coordinate 2,731, forward strand.
AGGTTACAGTTGTGGAAATGGAGGCCAGGGGAGCCCTCGGAGTCATTGGGCAGGGTTGGCCCCGCAGGCAGCTCATGCTTATTTGCTGGCTTAGTGACAAGCCGAATAGTCAGGCATCGGCAGAAGAGTTGACTTACTGGCTCTTCCACCCTTATTGGACCCTCGTTACCGGTCCAATAATGGGAGACTATTTACCAGTTATTGAGAGGGGAGGACAAACTCAAATACTATAGGGAAAATTCCTCCGTAATCAGTTGGCCACTGCCTATGTGCGGCATAGTCCCTCCTCTGCAGGTCTGGAACGGGGGGTTCCTCAGCGCTCAGTAATACTGACGCGGCTGCTGGGGAAAGGTTGGGGGGGGGGGGGGGGGGGGTAGGAGCAGTACCAGCTCGATCAGCAGTAACCTAAGTCTGGAGTCACTGATGAGCAGGCTTCCTTCACCCGCCTTAGTGAGGAGGGTAGTAGCCAAGCAGCGGCAGCAGACCTGAGCCTACAGTCCCTGAACCATCAGGTGGTGGCCTACTTTGGACAGCACTTGTTCACCCCAGTTAGATGAACCGCTGGACTACTGGGCAGCCATAAACTGGATGTGGGCCGCAACTTGCCGAGTTGTGCAGTGGAGAAGCTGTCCTGCCCGGCCAGTAGTGTGCATCAGGGAGCGGGAGTGTTCAGTGGCCGGCGCGGGGCGGGGGGCCCTCGTTACCCCAAGGTGCAAACCCGCTTGTACACGGGAAATGTGGAAAAGACGACTGGACCTTTGTCAAGATGAATCAGTGCGTGGATTCGGCCAGGATTTCCACACACCAATGCCTTAGCGTAAGACTACATCAGCCATGATGCCTCACCCAAACTTGTGAGAACTTGAGGTCTGGGTACTAAACTACCTGCCTCAGCCACTATGTTCTGATGCGGCCACCGCATGATGCCACACATCTGCTGACAGTTTCTCCATCTGCCCACCAACATCATTTTACCAAGGGACTGGTTGGCCACCCACCTCCACTCACTCTGTCATTGTGCCAAACTGTCTCGGGAACTAATGCTGATGCCTGTGGGCTGCTGGCCGTGACCTCCACACTGTGTCATAGTCACACTCTGTGGAATACTCATGTTTTTGCCACTTCAAGAATTTAATTGGGCCAATGCCTGACCTCATGCTGCTGCTGTGGCTGCCTGCCGTGACCTCCAACACTGTGTCATTGTCCCACTCTGTGGCCATACCTCCTGTTTTGCCACACATAAAGAATGTCATTGTGCCAACTTGTCTGACCGCATGCTGCTGCTGTGGCTGCTGCCGTGACTCCACACTGTGTCATTGTGCCACTGTCTGACCTCTGGCTGCTGCTGTGGCTGCATGCCGTGACTCTCCACACTGTGTCATTGTGGCCACTGTTCTGACCTCATGCGGCTGCGTGTGTCCTACTTAACTGTGTCATGTATGTCGCCACTGTCTAGACCTTCCATGTGCTGCTGCTCTGGCTGAATGCCTGTGACCTTCTCACTCTGTCATTGATGCTACTGTCTGACCTCATGCTGCTGCTGCCGTGACATACTCACTGTAGTATAAGCATGTGCCACTCTGTGACCTATTTCTTGTTTTTGCCACCTCCGAATATCATGTGCACTGTCTGACCTCATTGCTGCTGTTTGGCTGCCGCCGTCACTCCACACTCTGTCACTTATGTTGCCACCTGAGATACCTCAGCTTGATTTTTTTTCCAAGCCTCTTCTCTGGCTAATGACTTTATAAGGCTACATGCCCTCTTCAGTTTTTTTGTGTCAGTTTTTGCATCTTAAGTGCCCAGGGGAATTTTATAGTGTAACGATTCTAGAGCGGCTTGGATTCATGTGCGTGTCATACTTAAAAACACAATCATTGTATGAAGACCAAACCAAGCTCCCTCTGCATATTTAAGGATGGCTCCCCCCCCAAACGTTCTACAAGCACCCTGCAGGCTTGTGCAGGGCCTGGGGAAATAGCTGTGTTTTTTAACGTGATTCGTGCCGAAAGTATTCGGAACGAAGTTTTTTTTTGCGAGAAATTCGGCGAGTGAAGAAATGAATTTCGGAAAATTCAGACCGCAATCTCTAGATGCTCTCCTTGTGAGTCACTAAATGTAACTGCAGTGTAAACAACTTATATTTTTGCTTGTGCCTATCATTACGATACTAGTATCTACCAATCTATTGAGTCACTGTTAATGAGCTCTAGGTAGGTATATGTCTGTATAGCGCCTTGTGTGCAGCTTGTATATGTGTGTTGATGCCCCCCCCCCCGCCACCCGGGCGCCCCCCCCCCGTCCCCCCCCCCCCCCCAGGTTTTGCGTTCGGTCAGGATTCATGGGCTGGATTTTTGATCCCTTAAGTAGTAATAGTTTTGGGTTCTTGGTTCTTGTAGGAGTGTTTTAGTATACAGAATTCACTCGTTGGTGATTTGCTCCCATATGTATAAGTGGATTTTTTGAGGTGTTTAGTTATTTGTATTGTATTTCACTTTCATACGGTGGGGAGCGTTTTTTGAAAAAAAGCAAAATTTGTCTTAGTGCAGTGACTGCTGAGGAGATGGACAGGAGCTATGTGGTATATGCAGAAAGTTAGTGACAGGAACATGGCGCCGAGTGGGGCGAGAGGATTTTAGTGTGGGATGGTGCAATTTTGTGGATGCGAGGGGGGGGGCTGGGGGGCATTGGCGAGAAGTACTTGCTAGGGCACTATAAGATGCGATTTGTCCGGGCCCTGAACCTCAATCTAGGGGTGATATTTTTGAGGCTAATTTTGGAACGCACAGGTGTTCCACCTTTTTTTAGCTTAGGGCCATGAAAATAAAAAAAAACATCTGCTTTCCATTGTTTTTTGGGCTTCATATTTACAGCGTTCGCTGTGCGGTATAAGTGACAGGATAAATTTACTATGCAGTCGGTACAATTGCCATGATATAAACTTTTGCTACTTTTACACAATAAAAAATGGGTTTGTAAAAAAATTAATTTTTATGTTGTCATAGTCTGACAGCCATAACTTTTTTATTTTTCTGTATCTGGAGCTGATTAAGGGCTTGTTTTTTGCGGGATGAGTTGAATTTTTATCAAGGTTTTTTGAAGGCAGAATGAACAAAATACAGCAATCATGGTAGTGTTTTTTATTTTCATTTCTTACAGTGGTCGCCGTGTGGTATAAACAGGCCGGGCGACGGGTAAGGCCCAAGGGAGGCGACCCCTAGGGCGCCCCACCTCGGCCTATCCCAAAGGGGGGCCGTAGGGCCCGACCCCCGCAGGGGGTCCAGGGCCCCTGCCATGGGCCGAAGCGCCGGCGTCCTGTGACCGCTTCTGGGAGCAAAGCAAGCGTCCCTGCCCCGCAGACATTGGGCCCCCCGCTGCAGGCCCACACGCGGGGCCCCCCGGGTCCTCTACGCTGAGACCCCCCCCCGGCCCGGCGCCCACCGGCGCGCGCAATGACGGGCATCGCGACGCTGCCTTCCTCGGCGCACAGCGCGTCCAAGGCCGTGCGCCCCCAGGGCGCCGGGGGGGGAGCGCGCGGTTTTAAGGGACAGAAGAGGGGCGCGCGCCCGGGGAAATTTGGGGAATTTAATGTTGTTTTTTTTTAAGTGCCCAAAGTGGCCCCCTATATACTGCCGGGCCCCCTAACCCCCTGTTGGGCCCCCCATATCCGCCTGTGGCCCCCCATATGCCTGGGCCCCTATAATGCCTGCCGCGGCCCCCATACGCCTGCCGGCCCCCATAAGTGCCTGTGGCCCCTATAAAGCCTGCCTGTGGCCCCCGTACGCCTGCCCAGCCCCCTTACGCCGCCTGTGGCCCCCTAAATTGCCTGTGGGCCCCCATAAAGCCCGCCGGGGGCCCCCTATATCACGCCTAGGGCCCCCAAATGCCTGCCTGCGGCCCCATAAGCCCCCCTGGGCCCCAAATGCCCGCCTCGGCCCCTTTTTCCCGCCGGGGGCCACCCCCTTATCATAGGCCAACTTTTGAAGTGAAAAAGCAGGAAAACCCGTGGCGCGCCACGCGCCCGCGCAAAAAATTTTTCATGACACGCCCTCTTTTCGGGATGCCACCCCCTTTAAAACCACACCCACCACCTAACGCATAAAGGCTTTGAAGAAAGCCAGGTAAGCCCCATAGCCAGGTAGTACCCCCCCTAACCAGGTAGTGCCCCTTACAGGGTGGTAATGCCCCCCCTTTTAGCCAAGTAAGCCCCTCTGTAGCCAGGTAGAGCCAAATTTTTGTGCCAGGTAGATGCCCCCCTTTGTTACCCTAGGGGCCCCCCTTTTACCAGGTAGGTGCCCCCCTTTTACCAATAGTGCCCCCATTGTTAGCCCCGGAGTCCCCATCTGTTAGCCCGGTAGTGCCCCCATTGTTCCAGGTAGTGCCCCCATTGGGTTTCCAGGAGTGCCCCCATCTTTAGCCAGGGAGTGCCCCATCTTTTAGCCCAGGTATGCCCCCATCGTTAGCAGGTAGTCCCCCATCTTTCCCGGGAGTCCCCCCTCTGTTTCCAGGTAGGCCCCCCCTCGTTAGCCAAGTAGTGCCCCATCGTTACCAATAGTGCCCCCATCTTTAGCCCGGAGTGCCCCCCCTTGTTGCCAGGAGTCCCATCTGTTACCAGGGGAGTGCCCCAATTTTGGGTTCCAGGAGTGCCCCCATTGTTTTCCAGGATGCCCCCATTTTTTGCCAGGGGATTGCCCCCATCTGTTTCCATAGTGCCCCCATTTGTTAGCCGGGAGTGCCCCCATCGTTTGCCAGGTAGTGCCCCCCTTAGCCAGGTATTCCCCACTGTTTTCCAGAGTCCCTATCTGTTAGCCGGAGTGCCCCCACTGTTAGCCAGTATGCCCCCACTTTAGCAGGGAGTGCCCCCCATCTGTTAGCCAGGATGCCCCCATCTGTTAGCCAGTAGTGCCCCCCCTTTTGCCCGGGAGTGCCCCCCATCGTTAGCCAGGGAGTGCCCCCATCTGTAACCCGGGAAATGCCCCCATTGTTGCCAGGTATCCCCCTCTGTTGCCAGGGAGTGCCCCCATCTTTTGAGTATGCCCCCATCTGTTAGCCAGGTGCCCCCCTTTTTTTTCCAGATCCCCCCTTTTTTGCCAGGTATGCCCCCTTGTTTGCCCGGGATGCCCCCCCTGTTAGCCAGGTAGTGCCCCCTGTGTTTGCCCGGGGTGCCCCCCCTCGTTACCAGGTAGTGCCCCCTCTTTTTACCCGGTTTTTTTTTCCCCTTTGTTTCCAGGGATGCCCCCTCTGTTGCCAGGAAGTTCCCCCTTTTACCATGAATGCCCCCATTGTTAGCCAGGTATGCCCCCCTTTTTAGCCAGGGATGCCCCCTTTGTTTCCCGGTAATGCCCCCCTTTTGCAGGGATGCCCCCTTTTGCCAGGGAGGGTTCCCTCCTGTTAGCAGGTAGAGCCCCCTAAAACAATAAAAAAAAAATAAAAAAATCCACTTTCAAACCCGGCTCCCTGCGCGGCCGTCCCGCCCATCTCTTCAGCGGCGCAGGGGGAAGGGGAGCGCCCCGGCTCACCCCCTGCAGCCCCGCTCACTTCCCCTGCCCGCGACCGTATGTATTTTGCACACCGCCTGTACAACAGGGGGAGGGGCAAGGAGGGAGCGATCCCCCTGCCCCCTCCCTGCACAGGGAGACCGCGGGCGGGTGAGCGGGCGTGCGGCCGCTTCACCCCCCTGTAGGAGCCCGGGCCCGGGGGGCAAGAGTAGCGACCAGCGCTACCTTGCGCCCGGTAATTTTTTAAGGCCCCCCGCCGTTTGGCGGCGGGAGGGGAAGCCAAACCCCCCGGGAGGGCGGGGGGACCCCCCAAATAGCGGGGCCCCCCCCCCAAAAAAAGGGGGGAGTTGGCATGTATGCCTTTAATGCCGCCTGTGGGCCCCTTACTCTGCCTGGGCCCCCAAACTCTGCCCGTGGGCCCCCTAAGCCTGCCTGTGGCTCCTATAATCCTGTTCGGCCCCTATAATGCCCCCTGCGGGCCCCCATAATGCCTGCCTGGGCCCCCTATAATGTCGCCTGCGGGACCCCTAAGCCCCGCCTTGGCCCCCCCTACGCCCGCCTACCCCAAGGCTGCCCGTGGCCCCCTTTGCCTGCCTTGGCCCCCATTCGCCCGTGGGGGCCCCCATACCCTCCTTACCCCCATTAAACCTGCCTGTGGCCCCCGTACCCTGCCTGAGCCCCCAAAAGCCGCCGTGGCCCCTTTTTCTGCCCGTGCCCCCCCTATACCTGCCTGTGGCCCCCATATGTGCCGCGGCCCCCCCTTAAATGCCTGCCTTGCCCCCTATAAAACCTGCCCGTGGGGCCCCTACTTCTGCCTGGGGGGCCCCCATAAAACCTGCCTGTGGCCCCCTATACCCCCTGCGGCCCCCATAATCCTGCCTCGGCCCCCAAATGCCTGCCTTCGGGCCCCCTATAATGGCCTTCGGCCCCCATAATCCTGCCTTGGCCCCTAATGCCTGCCTGGGCCCCCGTTCGCCTGCCGAGCCCCCTTATTCTGCCTGTTGGCCCCCATATTTTGCCCGTGGGCCCCCATACGCCGCCGTGGCCCCCCCTATCCCCGCCTCGGCCCTATAATGCCTGCCGGGGCCCCCCTAATGCCCGCCTGTGGCCCCCAAACCTGCCTGTGGGCCCCATATGCCTGCCTGCGGCCCTATAATGCCGCCTTGGCCCCCTATATTCTGTCTGTGGCCCCATACCCGGCCTGGCCCCCCTAATCCTGCCTGCGGGCCCCCTATACCTCCTCGGACCCCTATAATACCTGCCTGCGGCCCCCCCATAATGCCCCCTGGGCCCCCATAGCCCGCCCGGTGCCCCCATAAACCTGCCTGACCCCCCCTACGGCTGCCCGTGGTCCCCATAGGCGCGTGGCCCCCCTACGGCTGCCTGACCCCCCAATGCCGCCGTGGCCCCCTACGCCCCGCCTGACCCCCTTACGGGTGCCGTGGCCCCTATATGCCTGCCCGTGGCCCCATACGCCCCTGTGGCCCCAAATTTTACGCCTGCCCCCCGGGGGTCAATACGCCTGCCTGGGTCCCTTAAAAGCCTGCCTGTGGCCCCAACGCCTGTGTGGCCCCCCTTTTCCCTGCCGTGGATACCCCCCGCCGTGGGCCCCATACCCTGCCTGGGCCCCCAAAGCCCGGGCCCGGGCCCCCCATCCCTGCCCGGGCCCATAGCCCGCCTTGGCCCCCTACCCCGCCTGTGGCCCCAAAAACCCGCCCGTACCCCCATACGCCTGCCTGAACCCCTACTTATATTGCCTGAGCCCCTACTATAAAACCCGCCCGAATTGCCCCAAATTTTAATTTCCCACCTGTTAAGGGACAATACATAACCCGACTGAGAGGGCATATCATATACCTGTCTGACTGAGGGGGCTGCTATACCTATAATTAAGGAGTTGCTGGGGAAAGTGAGGATTCTAAATTTTGTGTCCAAAACCTAGGGACAGTATTGGCCGGGGGCAATCAATGAAGTATAAGGTGGAGAAGAAAAGGGAAAGTAACGCGCTGACAGAAAAAACGTCTCCGTGAGTCACAAAAAGTAACTGCAGTGAATCACTAATTCTGCAGAGGTTTACATACACTAGTATCTACCCCTATATGGCACTGTAGGCGGTGGTATTGTAAATCAACTGTGTACAGCTGATGTCACATGTGGGGTTGCGTTTGGTCGGGCTGGAGGATTATTTGGCCTTAAGTGGAATATTTTGGGTTTGGTTTTTTTAGGGTTTTTTGTAAAAATCATTGGTCTGGTAATTTGCTCCCAACGGTGGGTTTTTTCGGTGATGTTATTTAGGGGGGATCTACTGTATACGAGGGGAGCTATTTTTAAAATGCAAAATTTTTCGGGCTATTTTCATTGGCGTGACGCTGAGGGGATGGACGGGGGCTATTGGAATGTGCAGAAAATTAGTGACAGGACCTGGCGCAGGGGGGGAGGGAATTTGGTTGTGTGTGGGGGGGGTATTTTTTGAGAGCGGGGGGGGGCGCATTGGCTTTACTCCCTAGGGCACCCCAAAAACCCTTTTCCGGCCCTGGGGATAAAAAATGCCATCTTTTTCATCAATAAAAAATACATTTCAGCGATACCAATTCATTTTTTTTAATGTTTTACTGTTTTAACACAATAAAAACACTTTTATTTAGAAAAGAAAACACGTTTTTGCAATGCTATGGTCTGAGGGACATAACTTTTTTTATTTTTCTGTGTACAGAGTTGTGGGGATACCCAATTTTTTTTTTTTTTTTTAAAAAGTTTTTAGCATTTAAAAAAAACCAAAACATTTTTTTAAATTTTGTAAAAAAAATATTTATTTACGTCTCTTCTGATTTTTTTTATTTTTCCCCTATACAAGTTGGGGTTTAAAGGGCCCTTTTATTTGCGGGACAAACTGACATTTATATGACTTTTTGATCTTTCTTTATTCCATTTTATCTGCAGCGGGATATGCAAAAATTGCTGTTCTGCCATTTTTTTTTATTAGTTTTTTTTATGGTGTTCACCGTACGGGTAAAAAAATAAAAATGACATTTTATAGGATAGGTCCCTCCCCACATGTGGCCCATAACAAAATATATGCACTTTTTTTTTTTTGGGTCTTTTTTGGGGGGGATTGGAAAATTTTTAATGGGTAAAGAGTGGATTTTGGTTTTACGTAATTTTTTTTTTTTTAAAAACTTTTTAAAAAATTTTTTTTTTTAAAATTTTTCTTTTCCCAAATATTGGACTAAAAACTCGGTTTTAAAAACATTGCAGCATTCTATGTTGCAATGTATTAAACCAAAGGTTTAATCATCCTGTCAAAACCTTCCCAACCCCCCGGGGAGAGCTTGGTAAGATATGTCATAGACAACCAGGAGTCATTGGCCCTTTTGGGAAAAAATGGGTTGCCATGGGCAACAACCGGGGTTCCCCTGGAGACAGAAGGAGCTTTTTTCCACCCGCATAATTCCCTTTTCTGCTGCGTCACAAAACACACAGTAAGGGAAATTAAAAAAACCCCCGGTAACAAATTATCTCCCACCCAACGCAAATGCAAAGCACCCGGGGGGGGGCCCAAACACTTCCGGGCTCCTGCACAATCCCTTGGGGGGCCAGCTCCTGGCCCCCCAAAAATCTCTTATTTCCCGGTTGTCCCGGTGCATGAAAACGGGTTTTTCACCCTGGGTTTAAAAGGGACATCAAGATGGGTTAAAGGGTTTAAAAAGGGGTTGGGCTTTAAATACAGCAGGCATCCCTCAAACGGGGGCCCCCCCCACTGTTGGGAAACTACAACTCCCATCATGTCCCCCCGTTTAATTATAATTTTTATCATGCGGGAGTTTTTATTTCCCAACAGCTTTAGGGGCCACAGTTTTAGGGTGCCCGCAAATACAAAGGGTTTCGCCTACTTTAAAAAAACCTGTTCCCCCGACACACTGAATTCCCCCCCCGGGGGGGCCGCTTCTTTTTTGCCTTCCCTTCCCCCTCCCTCTTCCCAAACCCCCCCTTCACACACAGACAGCTCCCTTCCCATACAGCAGGGAGAGGGGCGAGGGGTTTTTCTGCCGGGTTTTAAACCCCGTTTTTTCCTCCCTAGGTTCTGCTGCAGGCTGCCCCGATCAGCTGCACTTCACTCCACAGAGATGAGACAGGAGGGCTGTCTATGAGGGGTTGGGGAGGGCGTGAAGCTTGGGGTATGCAAAAAGCAGACGGGGGGGCAAACAAGTGTTTCCAAAAACCCCCCGCTTTGCATACAAAACTCCATCTCCCAAACAAAAAAAAAACAAACCCTGTCAGAACAAAACAAGGGGACCCGTAAGTGAAATTACTATAATCAAGAAAGTTCACTAATACAAACAGACAAAGGGGGGATATGAACCGTTCACAAGCCCCCCGAACGTTCTATTAGTAAATCACAGCTCCACAGACCCCTCATGATTAAAAGTAACCACCCTTTACTGGGGTCACCCTCGTACTGAACCCCAATTTATCCCTATCTCTGCTCCCCAAATTTTGTGTAAGGCTAGGAGAAGCAGGCACATATAGGGGGTTTAAACCACACAGAAAACCGAACCAAGCCCTCCCCCCCCCCCTAAATACAAAAAGCATACTGTGCAAAAAGGGGGGTCCTCTGTCCTACCTGTAAAGAAACAATTTAAAATCCCAACACACTGACAGCTATGAGATAAAGATTTAACAGGGCGGGTCTAAAGTGGGGTTTCAGCAGCTGATGCAAATTATACTACAGGGGTAACCCCAAAATCAGTAACTTTTGTAATGAACATATTTTTGCAAAGCTTCTTGTTTTTTAAAAAAAATCTTTTTTAAATTTAAAAACCCAACAATTTTAGCGAGAAAACCCCTTTAACATGATCTCCTGCATGTGTACACAAGCTTCCCTGGGTAACACTCCCTGCTGTGTGTTGTCTCCAGCACAGGAGCTTATTTCTATTACTAACATTCTTTAACCCTTTAGAGCTCTATAGCCTTTTGTTCTGGTGTTTAGACCCCTCCTTCAGTAATGTCCTTCTAACAGGCCTCCCTAGGAATAGCAGAGATTATATGTCAGTCACTACTGGAGAACCATCCACAGCTTAACCAGTAAGTGAAGCTGGCTCTGAAGAGCAGGCGTTGTGAAACAGCATGGTGAGAGGAGTTTTGCGGCTCCAAGCACAAAAAAATGCCCCTAGCTAAGAGCCGTGGGTTTAAAAGCTCTGTTTTTTTTGTGCAGGGTTTGTAAAACAGTAGGGGCCAGAGGGGAAAACCCCCGATTTCCTGCCGTTTAATCCTTTATAGCCCCGATCTGAAACCCCGGCATGATCAAAAGGGATTTCCCTGCTCCATTGGTCCCCCGGGGGGCCCCCGTGGCTGGCCCGTATAGTAAGCCTGCTGTGTGTTGCCCCCACAGCAGCTTGTGTCATACTAACACAAAAATGGGAAAATATTAATATAAGGGAGGGATGCCCCCCCCACCCAACCCCCCGGGTTCCCCCACTCCGTTTTGGCCGTTTTTAAAACAAGAGAAGGCAGGGACAGTCCATTACCGTAAAAAAAAAAAAGATCGTAAACCCTCGGGAAAAAAGAACAGTTAGTAATAAAAAAATTTGGGGTAACGCCGGGGGTGGTTACCAAAGTGGGGGGCATCTTATAGGACTCCTGCACTGGAACCGGGCCCCAGGTTCTGGTGGCCAAGACCTTTCTAGCTGACTGCTAGACCATCACAGGTGGTTACCAGTACAACTGGAACAGGTCCAGAAGGCTCCAAAACTCTTTCCTCAGAGGTGTGAAGTCACCCCGACAGTCCTGGCTGCAAGAAGGGGGTGGGGCCATTTTCTGACCACCCGACCAACTTTGGGGCAGATTTTTGGGGGACAGACGGGGCACAAAGGGAACAATACTGAGGGGTCCTGGCTTATCTCATCACATCGTCGCCGCATCAGTGCAGAGGCAGCAGGCACCCAGATGGGACCGCAAAACCTTTCCCCCGTTTTTAGGGGTGCGAGGGGCTTCACGGAAAACAAACGGGGAAAGTCATCCATCTTCCCCTAAAAGCACTGGTCTTTGCGCACAGCAAGATCGTGCAGAGGAATAGCAACATAACACGGGGGTGAGACATTGAGGACTTCTCCCTAAGCATAGACAGATCCCTAGTGGACATCTCTGTTCTGTTTTTCCCCCCAAAAATTTTAAAATCGGCAGGCGAAAGAGTGCACATCTGTGAGCACAACACCGTTGCTCCCCCTCTCTCTCCCCTTTTTCCCCCATTTCAAGGGGTGGGAAACCGTGGGCCCTTTTGCAGCCAAAGCGGACTCAAATAATAAAGGCTACCATATCAGTGCTTATTAGTACCCTTAACCCATTCAGGGCAAACCGGAGAGAACATTGGATGGGGGGTTTCTCGAACAGAAAAAAAGCTTACTCCTCTGGTGATCAGATATGTGGAGGTAACAGTGAGTTCTGGACAACTTCATTGCCTTCTCCTGTCACAACATCCAAGGGGCCCCATTCCGTTTTTCCCTGGACGTAATGAAACTGTAAATCCCCGAGGGAAGGGAAAAAAATCCTTTCACGGACGCACAAGGACTGAGAAGTTTTCCCCCACTTGATGCCACTTCTTGATAAGAGATTCAAAGTTTTACACACCTCCATTAACTCTGCTTTAGGGGCCCCAATAAAATAGAGAATTTGGGGGGGCCTTTTTTAAAGTCTCTTCCTCGAACCTAGAGCAGTCAATCGGGTCCAAAAAAACAGGAAACCCTATGACGCGACAAATTTTTAAACCCCAGAACCCCGCTTCTGAGAACTTTTGAGTCCCAGAAAGTGGAAAAGGTGTTTGATACAGTATCATGGCCTTTCATGTCAGCCACCTTATTAAACAGGAATTATGGTCCCAAGCTTAGAAACTTCGTCTCCTACACACAGGAGGGTTCCTCCACAACCCTTTTGATCAATGGCCTTCTGTACCTCTCCCCCATAGATATCTTTTGAGGTACCAGGGAAAAGCTGTCCGGGTTTTCCCCCATTGCCCCTTTGAAATTGGGACTTGATCCCTATTGCAGGGTCCCAAGTTAACAAACCCTCCCACCCCTGATACAAACCACCCGTGACTGTCTTCCCTGTCTCTGAAAATCATTTCCTCTCTCATCCAAAATAAACCTCAATTTAAAAATGAACTTAAAAGTCATCCCCCCTTCTACTAACCAAACCCCCATCTCCTATTTTTTTTCTCATTTGGGGTGGGTAACCCCACCATAACTCCTAGGCAGCAGGGGCCCCCTGTCTTGGGGGTTTTAACTAATTCTGATCTGTCCTTCACCGCCCTAATCCAATCCCCTTTCCCCCTTTCCCGTCACCTGCACCCAAGAAAAATCTTTCCCGAATCCTCCTTTTTTTCACTGTGGGAAACAAACCCCGACTCTTTGGCAAATTTTTACCACGGGTAAACTGAAAGGGGGGTTTAATTTCGGGCCCCCCTGTTACAAACCCTGGGGGCCGGGGGGGGGGGGGAGCGGGGGGGGGAGGGGGGGGCCGGGAAACCCCCCGGCCCATAGGGCAATCACTGCTAGCGGGGCGTATACGCCGCTAGGAAAAATACATGTCAATTATCTCCCCCGCCCGGGGGATTCGCCGAGCAGGGAGAGGGGACATAATCCATAGTTTCTAGGAAAAACTGTGGAAATTAAACCCTAATTTAATTGGGCCCCTTTTTAGCCCTTAAAATTTTCGCACTTCGGCGTGAATTACGGACCCGAAATACGGCCCCTTTTTTAAAGCCGGTAAAATGGCCTAAATGTTGTTATTATTCTTTTTCGACTTGATTACTGTAACTCCTTGCTAATCGGTCTCCCTCACTGCAAACTCTCCACTCTCCAATCTGTCCTGAATACAGCAGCCAGGCTCATCTTTCTCTCCCGCCGGGTATACTGATGCCTCTACCCGGGGGGTCAGTCACTGCACTGGTTGCCCCCCTTCATTTCAGGGAAAAAAACATAAAATTTATCACTCCAAAACCCCTAAAGCTCTTAAAAGTGCTGCTCCTCCCCCAAACTCCTCCCATATCTCTTTTAACCACCCTACCTGGTTTTCTGCGCTCTGGGTATGATCTGAAAATTTCACCTTCTCTTCCCGAACCTCCCATGCCCGTCCCCCAAGATTTTGCACGGGTGCACCAGTTCTCTTTAACATGTTAAACCCCAAAATATCAAGCACACTCACAATCTTCAGGGCCCTTTGGCAGGGCCCTTCCCCGATCCCTAATCGTTAAACCCCCTGAATTTTTTGTCATACCATTCAAACCCCCTTTCCCGGACTTTGGGGATTCACAGGGACTTATATGTATTTAGTAAATACGTCCCAAAAAACCCCCCACATTTTTTTTGTACACTACCCCCTAAGAAATTTAAAATGGGGTTGGACCATTGTAAACTGAGAACCCTTTTTCCCCCTTTTCCCCACTCACCAAAACCCCAAAAAAAATTGTAACTCTTTTGGGAAACAGGGGCCCCCATTACCTCATGTAAAGATTTTGTAAATAGCTTTTTACTGGTAAAACGTTTTTTTTTCCTTTTCTTTCTTATAACCCAAAAATTTTAAAAATGCTTGGGAAAATTTGGGGCTATAAAAAATAAAGATTATTTTTTAAAATTTTTTATTTAAATTTTTATTATTAAATTGGTAAACGCCTTCAAAAAACCGGCCCCGAGAGGGGGGGGACTTCCCAAAAAAATCTTCTCCAATTGTGAAATTTTCCCGGCTTTGGGGCTGATGTAAAATGCTGGTTTCCTGAAAAAACCGAAAACCCCAAAATCTCTGGAGGTGTTTTAAAGGGAAAGCCACAGTAGGTGGGGCATCTCTCAAAAGGCCCACCCCCAATTTAACAAAAGGGTAAAAAAACCAAAAAGTCATGAAAGCAAAAGGGAAAACCCGCAAGGAAAATTTTTTTTTGGGCACCAAAATCCCCAAAACCTTTTAATTGATTACCCCCGAGGCTGGGCCCTTTTCTTTGGGTTTGACATTCCTAAAAATCCTAAATCTCAACCCAAAAATCATAAAACCCCAATGGAAGGGGGATTTAAAAAATGGGGGCAAAATCCTCTTTCTATGGGGTCAGGGGAAAAAAATTAGTGGGGTTTTCCCCCAAAATTCTTTGCCCCTTGCATTTATTCCTTGGGATACAGGCTCGGGCTGGGGCCCCCGGGGACCGGTGAATCCCCCGGGGGGAGCCCCCCCCCGAGCTGCTTTGGGCCCCGGAGGCCTGCCCCCGGGCCCCGAAACCGGGCCCTGAACGGGCCCCCCCCCCGGGGTCCCACGCCCAAACCGGCCCGGGAGTTTTGGGGGGTAATGTTCCCCCGACTCCCCGGGGGGTGGGGCGTGGCAGGAGCACAAAAGCCACTAGCGCTGGGGCTCCGTGCTCTCCCTGGCAGGCGGGAAAGCTTAGGCCGCCCCCTGCCGGGCGCCGGCTCCTCTAGTGACGTAAAGGGGGCGCCGGGGAACGACACTTAACACCGCGCCGGCCCATGCAGGATGGCCCGGAGCCGGGTGGAAAACCGAGCGACCCGGGGGCGGGACCGGAGGGCCCGGTTTAAATGGAAAGTTTGTTTATTTTTTAACCACCTAATGGGGGCCTGCTACCAGAGGGGGCCCCCGGCTAACCCTAAAGGGGGGCCCGGCTACTTCAGGGGCCCCTGGCTACCAAAGGAGGCCCCTGGCTAAATTAAAGGAGCCCAAACTACCGAATGGGGGGCCCGGCTACCCAAAGGGGGGCCCCCGGCCCAAACCCAAAAGGGGGGGCCCCGAAATAACAAGGGGGCCCCGGGGTTTCTTTAAGGGGGGCCAGCACCTAAAGGGCGGCCCTGGCTACCAGAGGGGGCCCCCCGGCTACCTAAATGGGGGCCCTGGGCTACCAAAAAAAGGGGGCCCTGGCTACTTCAGGGAGGCCCCCGGGTACCAGAGGGGCCCCTGGGGTACTTAAGGGGGTCCCCAGCTACCTAAAAGGGGGGGCCCCGGCTACCAGGGGGGGCCCTGGGAAAACCCGTGGGGCCCTAGCTACCTAAAGGGGGCCCTGACTACTAGAGGGGCCCCCCCGGCTACTTAAGGGGCCCCTGGGTACTTAAAGGGGGGCCCCGGCTACCTAAAGGGGGGGCCCTGGCTACCTAAAGGGGGGCCCCTGACTACCAGAGGGGCCCCCTTGGGGTAAACCCAAAGGGGGGCCCCCGGCTACCAAAAGGGGGGCCCCTGGTACTTTAAGGGGGCCCTGGCTACTTTAAAGGGGGGTCTGACTACCAGAAAGGGGTCCCCTGGCTAAAAACCCAAAAAAAGGGGGCCCCTGGGCCCCCCCAAAATTTTAAGGGGGCCCGGCAAAATTTAAAAGGGGGTCCTTTAATAAAGAAAGGGGCCCCCCGGGAAATTAAGAGGGCCCCCGGCTACTTTAAAGAGGGCCCTGGCTACTTTTAAAATGGGCCCCCGGCCCAAATTAAAGGGGTCCCCCGGCTACCTAAAGGGGGCCCTGGGTACTTTAAGGGGGGCCCTGGCTACCTTAAAGGGGGGCCCTGGGTAAAAATTAAAAAGGGGGGGCCCCGGGGTACCCCAAATACTAAAAGGGGGCCCCTGACTTCCAGCCCCAGCTAAAGGGGGGGGGGGGGGCCGACTTTCCTGCACACAAGCTAAAAGGGGGCCCCTAACCCACCTGCACACTAACTAAAGGAGGCCCCAAAATACCTGCAAAAACTAGCTAAAAAAGGGAAAGGGCCCCCAACTACCTGCAAAACTAGCTAAAGGAGGCCCCAAAATACCTCACACTAGCTAAAAGAGGCCCCTAACTACCTGCAAAACTTCCCAAAGGAGGCCCCCAACTACCTGCACACTAGCTAAAGGGGGGCCCCTAACTTTCCTTTCACACAGCTAAAGGGAAGGGCCCAAAATACCTGCACACTAGCTAAAGGAGGCCCCCAACTAAACCCGAAAACTAGCTAAAAGGGGGGGGCCCCCAACTACCTGCCCACTAGCTAAAGGAGGCCCCCAAAATACCCCGCACACTAGCTAAAGGAGGTCCCCAACTACCTGCAAAACTAGCTAAAGGAGCCCCTAACTACCTGCACACTACTAAAGGAGGCCCCTAACTAACCCCGACACTTTGCTAAAAGGAAACCCCCAAAATACCTGCAAAACTAGCTTTAAAAAAAGGCCCCTAACCCACCTGCATACTAACCCAAAAAGGGGGTTTCCCCAACTGCCTGTAAAACTCCTGCATTAATTTTCCGGGGGTTATCCTCTCCCCACCCTCCAACCCCTTAAGGGTGGGTAGGCCTCTAAGTTATGGCCCTTTTTACCCCCCCTCTCCCACCCCTGGGAAGTTTGTAAAAGAAGTGGGAAATTGGGGAAAGAATTTCTGGGAAAATGAGGATTCTAAGATAATTGGGTGGGAATTTCTGCAGGGATGATTTTTTGGCTGGGGTTTAAGGCATCTGGCAGTGTGGAAAAAATGCAGAAGAAAAGGGGAAAAAGAAACGACTCCCTGAAAAAGGAAAAGACTCATCGTTTTACATCCTCCGGGGAGGGCCCTGATTTCCAGGGTTATGTTTACTTCTATAACCCGGATCATTTCTGTAATTTACTGTAAAGTGAAGTGACCTGACTGGTGTTGGACCACTATGTGGTCTCTATATGGCCGGGGTTGAGGTTTTTTACCTGAGCCCGGGTCTGACCTCTAAAGTTGGGCCCCTATATAGCAGTGTTTTTAGGTTATACCTGACTGGTGTCCCTTTCCCTATGTGGGCTCCCCTATGGCGGTGTTTTTGGTTATACCTGAGCTAGTGTCTGACCTCTATGTGGTTTTCTATATGGCGGTGTTTTAGATTATACCTGACTGGTTTTCTAACCTCTATGTGGGCTCCCATATGTGGGGGTTTTTAGGTTTTTTAAACCCGAGGGTGGTGTTTGGGCCACTATGTTGGGCTTCCCCTATGGGGGTGTTTTTAGGTTATACCTGAGCTGGTGTCTGACCTCTATGTGGTCCCAAAAATGGCCCGGGGTTGTGGTTTTACCTGAGCTTGGGGGGTCTGACCACTATTTGGTCCCCCCATAAAGGCGGTGTTGTAGGGTTTTTGGCAAAAAAATATAGTGGCAGCGTACAGGGGGTTTCCTGGGTTGTAAAGTAGGGAAAAAAACCCGACCCTGTATTAGGAGGGTTTCACTTTTTTTGCTGGTGATTTTTTTTAGAAGGGTGAGGGGAGTGATCAAGGGAAACGTGGGGGCAGGATATTTTATGTGGTGGAGGGGGGTATTTATGTGGGTGGGGGGGGATTTTTGTATTGGGGTGGGGGGGGATATTTGAGTGTTGGGGGGATGGGAATAAATTTTTGTGGGTTTGGGTGGGGATATTGTATGTGGGTGGAGGGGGTATTGTATGTGGGTGGAGGGGGATATTGTATGTGGGTGGGGGGGGGATATTGTAAAGTGGGCCCGGGGGGGGATATTTTATGTGGGCGGAGGGGATATTTTTATGTGGGTGGAAGGGGGATATTGTATGTGGGTGGAGGGAGATATTGTATTTGGGTTTGGGGGGGGATAATGTATTTTACGTGGGAGGATATGGATGGACTACTTACCCCGTGTCTATGATATGTTAGACGACAAATGTTTGACAAATTGCTATTTTACCCACACAATACGTTCTGTTTTTTCACACTGTTTTTTTGTAAAAAGGGCCCCATTAAAAGTCCAAGAGGCCGGTAATATTTTCATGTACAGTAGGGTGGGCGCCCGAAGATCAATTCCCCTGTGGGCCCCAGACCCCTCAGTCCGACACTGAGTGTATATCATCCCAAAGGATGAGACTCGTATAAATGCATTATTCCAAAGTTTTATTTGGAACGATAAAAGGCCCCGGATTCCATTAATTGTTTGTAACAGCCCAGGACAAATGGTGATATTAATGCTTAATGTTCGGGCATACAATATAGCAGCCCTATTGTGAGTTGCAGCAGATTTGTTCCAAGGCTCAATATTCTACACTGATAACAAAGTCGACCAACTCTTCCTGGGAATGATCTCGCTTCCTGACTTCTCACATCTGCCCTACACCAAGTCCCGGAACCCATCACAATGAATCCTCTTGTTATGACAGCGTGGCGTGTGTGCCAGAAGATGAGAGGGAAACTTAAGCTAAATCCTGATGCTTCCATATTTTGCACATTTATAGGTAACCCTGATTTCCAAGGGGGCGTCCCACACAGAATTCTATTCCTGGAAGAGGGCGGGAATTTCTTCAGCCTATCGCCTCCTAGATATTGAATCACCTAAACGGTTTACGCTGGAGGACAAGATATCCCAGGATTGGGGTCTCCTTTTTCCCATACTTGTGCGCGCACAGTTATGTTTCTAAACTTATCTCCCAGTGAACACAAAGGGAATGGGATCCAGTGAAGCCCAAATCCTTGATCAGCTGATACGTACCCCCCTCTACTTTTTGCTAACTGGCATGGCGCTTACTAAATGGGTTAGACACGACCACAGCTTGGAGGTTTTCACTCTGCAAATAGCATGGGAAAATAGCTGTAAATTTTTATCTGCTAGTAAATATTGGGAAATAACTCTCCAGCTTTACCACAAAGCATACATTACCCCAGTCAGGGGCCTCAAAATGGATATCTTTGATAAAAACTAGTGCTTTGTGCTTTTGTTGTGGGGCTCCAGAGGCAGACATTTTTCATTGTTCATGGAGCTGTTAGGTAGTTCAGAAATTCTGGGAGAGGGTGATGGCATTTACAAGAAATCATGTAAACCGACCAGTTTTTACCCTGTGCCGTGTGAACGGCCCCATAGAGTTAAAACTGGTTTTTAAGTATAACGGGAGTGAACTGCAGCTATCTTTATTTAACCAACTGATCTCAGAGGGACTATCTAAGTCACACTCCAAGATTCCTGCATGGATTTGAGGAATGGGGGTATTGAGCAGGCCCTGGGAGTTTGTCTGCTGGATTTACCCTCTCCATACCAGACAAACATCAAAACAAAACATCTTTATTTTTACAAGTCCTGTTGGAGCCAGCAACAAGCAGAGGTTCACAACATTAGTAAAATGTAAGACATATACTAACTTGTATGTTTAGGTTTTGAATAAGTTGTAAAATTCAGCATTTTGCAGTATGTTATTGACAAATTCCTTAAAACATTAATGATACTGTGAAATGTTTTTGTGTTATTTCCATATGATAAATTTTCTTGTACACTCTGGAATGCCTAATAAAAAAGATTTTAAAGCATAGTTGCCAACTTTTGAAAATGGAAAAGCAGGAGGCAGAAGAGGACGGCATGCAAAAAATTTGCATGGACACGCCCATCTTTTATATGTGCCACGCCCCTTCAAAAAGCCACACCCACTCCGCCTAACTGCATAATGGCTTTGGAAGAAAGCTAGGTAGATCCTTATACCAGGTAGTAGCCCCCCAAAAACCAGGTAGTGCCCCTTACAGGCAGGTAGATGCCCCCCTTGTAGCCAAGTAGATGCCCCCTTGTAGTCAGGTAAATGCCCCCTTTTAGTAGCCAGGTAGTTGCCCCTTTAGTAGCCAGGTAGTTGCCCCCTTTAGAAGCCAGGTAGTTGCCCCTTTAGTAGCCAGATAGTTGCCCCCTTTGTAGTCAGGTAGTTGCCCCCTTTGATACCCAGGTAGTTGCCCCCTTTGATAGCCAGGTAGTTGCCCCAATAGATAGCCAGGTAGTTGCCCCCTTGATAGCCAGGTAGTTGCCCCCCTTGATAGCCAGGTAGTTGCCCCATTGATAGCAAGTAGTTGCCCATTGATAGCCAGGTAGTTGCCCTTTGATAGCCAGGTAGTTGCCCCCTTTGATAGCAAGGTAGTTGCCCCCAGTGATAGCCAAGTAGATGCCCCCATTTGCCTTCTAAGAGGAGAGTTGCTGCTGCTGCTGCTGGATCAAAGGGTTATAAGATAAGTGGTGTAAGCGAGTATTCTGAGCGTGCGAGTGTGTCTGTTTTGTTTTTTGTGTCTGTTTTTTTTAAAGTGTCTTTTTGCTTAAGTGTGGGACTTAATATTGGGGGACTTTAGATTTGGGGCTTTTAGAAAGGGAAGTATTATACAGATTTTTCATATTTGTATCTGTATTTCTTCTTTTTTTTTATTTGGTAACATCCGTGGTTCCTTTTTGGGACAATGCGTCCAGTGCAAACCTGTGCAATGTATGCCACCCTTGAGCAACAGTTCGATGGGGCAAAATGCTGTGAAGATGTGTGCTACTGCACATTTAGAAGCCCGTATCCTGGATCTAAATGGAAGTGGCGACACTGAGATCCATTGCCAACTTGGAAGCGAGTTTACTGCTTACTGAGCAATCACTCACAGGTGTAGATGCTGAGGAGGGTGGTAACATGGAGGTGCAGGAACATGAGGCAGCTAGCTGGGTAACAGTTAGAAAGAAGGGTAGAGGGAAGAGTGTCAGGGAGCCTAGTACTGATCTGGTACACCCCAAAAAATTTTGCAAGATTGGCGGATAAGGGGATGTCAACTCAGAAATAGCATTGTGCAGAAAGCACTCCCCTGTCTACCCCAGTAAGACTGGGAATGGAAGTAACGGGCAGGCTAGACAGGTGCTGTAGTTGGGATCCAATATAAGGGGCACAGACGGGGCAATCTGCCACAAAGACTGGGATTGTCGAAATTTATGTTGTTACCTGGGGCCGGGTTCGACATATCGCGGATCGGGCTGACAGATTGCTGGGGGGGGTGGTGAGAACCCAGCTGTCAGGGCCCCAAAATTGGCACCATGACAAGTTAGAGGTAGGTGGAGTGTCCTTAAAAATGATTTCAGGGACTTGGGCAAAAGCTCAAGGCAAGGCCCTCCAGGGTAATTTTTCAGAAATTTTACCTTTTCCCCCGGGGCCACACCAGAGAGGCAGAGGGAGATTGGGAGAGGTGAATAAGTGGCCAAAAATTGGTGTTGGAAAGAGGGATTTGGGTTTTTGGAGAACTGGGCTGACTTCTGTCTTGGCTTACAGGCTCTATGCTAGGGACGGGCTGCACCAAATGGGGAGGGTGCAGCTGTATTGGGGGAAAAAATGGTAGGAAGTGGAGGAATATTTAAACTAGTGATGGGGGGAAGGAAACTACACATATAGCGTGCAAGATAGTGAAGATAGAGAGCTGGGAATTATTTATAAATCGGGGTGGAGTGGAGGGAAGGGTAGCAATAGTTAAAAAGAATAGGGAAAGGAATAAAAATGGAAAATCTCTAACTTGCATGCTGGACCAAATGCCAGGAGTCTGCCCAAACAAAATAAATGAACTAGAAGTATTAATTGCAGAAGAAAAATTTGACATAGTGGGGATAACTGAGACATGGTGGACGAGAGCTAGGGACTGGGGGGTTTAAACTTGCAGGGTTTACGTCTTTTTAGAAGTGACCGTAAACACCGGAAGGGGGGAGGTGTCTGTTCTATGTAAAACCCTGTCTGAAGCCAACACTGCGGGAAGATATAGGTACAGGTAGGGAACAGGTGGAATCACTATGGGTAAATATAACATGGGGAAGTAACCAGTAATATAATTCTAATAGGGGTCTGCTATAGGCCTCCAAATAACAGAACCCATAGAAGATATTTTCCCTCGGCAAATAGATGAAGATTAATCAGAATGAGGTTGTTATTCTGGGCGATTTTAAACTACCCAGAATAAACTGGGAATCTGAAACTGTAGCTTCCCAAAGGAAACAGGTTTTTGTCTATAACTAAAGATAATTACCTTTCCCAAATGGTGCAGAACCGACTAGAGGAAAGGCCCTTCTAGACTTAATATTGACTATTAGACCTGACACAGTAAAAAAGGTTCAGGTTGAGGGGCACCTAGGGAATAGTGACCATAATATAATAAACTTCCATTTACCCTTCAATAGGCTCTTTGTCATGGAGCAAAAAAACACTGAATTTGAGGAAGGAAATTTTTTACCTGCTTAGAGAGGCACTAAACTGTATTGACTGGGACAAGGTGTTTAAAAATAGCAGAACAAAAAATAAATGGGAGATCTTTAAAAACATCTTAGGCGCCCACTGTAAAGAGGTACATATCATTTTTGGTTTAAAAAAATAATTAGAAACAGGAAAAACCCCCAATGTGGATCAACAGAGATGTAAAGGAGGCAATAAAAAACCCAAAAAGAAAGCGTTTCAGTACTAAAACAGGAGAGCAGTGAAGAGGCGCTAAGAAGATATAGGGAAGAAAATTAAAGTGTGTAAAAAAAAGATAAAGGCAGCAAGCTGGAGACAGAAAGACGTATTGCAATAGAAAGTAAAACTAACCCTAAATATTTTTTAACTATATAAATAGTAAAAAGATTAAAAAAAAAAATGTTGGCCCTTTAAAATACTGAGGGAGAGCAAAACCTATTAAACAATTTCTTCTCCACTGTATTTACCGAGGAGGATGAGCTTCTGTTCAACAGAGGGATGAGGTAAACTCCAACTTAAAAGTTTCTGGTCTAACCCAGAAAGAAGTCCAGCTCCGCCTTAGGAAGATTAAAATAGACACCCACGTGTCCTAAGGGAGTTAAGTGATGTCATAGATAGGCCCCTATTTCTTATATTCATGGACCCGTCTAATAACGGGGTATGTCCAAAGGATTGGCGCATAGCAAATGGTTTTGGGGCCAATATTCAAAAAGGGAGGGTTAAAAAGTGATCCAGGAAACTATGGTGGTAAATTTGACCTCTTTTGTAGGTAAAATGTTTGAAGGTTTTCTCAGAGATGCTATCCTGGAGTATCTCACTGAAAATAAAAGTATAACGCCGTTCCAGCATGGGTTCATGAAGGATCGGTCCAGACAGACTAATCTCATCAGCTTCTATGAGGAAGTCCCGTGTAGACTGGATCAGGGTGAGGCATGGATGTCATGTATCTAGATTTTTCTATAGCATTTGATTCGGTGCCACATAAAAGTTTGGTAATTAAAATGAGAATGCTTGGACTGGGGGAAAATGTGTGCAAATGGGTAGGCAAATGGCTCACTGATAGAAAACAAGGGGTAGTAATTTAACGGTACATATCAGTGGATCGCTGTTACTAGTGGGGGTACCACAAGGGTCAGTATTGGGCCCCATCCCCTTTAACATTTTTCATTAATGATCTTAACATGGATGCACAGTGAATATCGAACTTTGCGACGATACTAAGCTCTGTAAAGTAATCAACACAATAGAGGAATAATGTGTTATTAAAAAAGGGATCTGGATAAGTTGGAGGCCTGGGCAGGAAATGGCAGATGAGGTTTAATACAGATAAATGCAAGGTTATGCAATGGGGAGGAAAAAATCCATTACATGATTACATGTTAAATGGAAAAACACTGGGTAAAAGTGACATGGAGAAGGGCTTGGGAATCTGGTGGACAGTAACTGAACTGTAGCAGCCCAAAGTCAGGCAGCAGCTGCCAAGGCTAATAGGATCATGGGGTGTATTAAAAGGGGGATGAGGCACATGATGAGACATTATTCTCCCATTATACAAGTCATGGTTAGACCACACATTTGGGAATATTGTGTACAGTTTTGGGCACCCGTGCCAGGGAAAGACATTGTAGAGCTTGAAAGGTACAAAGGCGGGGAACAAAAATAATAAAAGGACTGGGTGGACTACAGTACACGAAAGTTGGCAAAATTAGGGTTATTTAGTTTAGAGAAAAGACGGCTTCGGGGGACATAATAAAATATGTTTAAATACATCAAAGGTCAATATAGAGATCTCTCCCCAAGGGTTTATTTATTACCCAGGGGCTGTATATAGAACAAGGGGGCTCCTCTATGTCTTGAGGAACAAAAATTTCTACATAAAACTAGAAAGGGATTCTTTACTGTAAGAGCAGTGAGACTATGGAATTCTTGCCAGAGGGATTGTCATGGTGAATTCAATAACGGCGTTCAAAATGGTTTGGATGCATTTCTGGAGCGTAATAATATAACAAGTTTATTAGTGACTAAGGATTCAGGAAAGGGGTCATTGATCCAGGGATTTTTTTTGATTGCAGATTGGAGTCGGGAAGGAATTTTTCCCTAAAATGAGGACATTTGGCTTATACCTCATTGGGGGTTTTTGCCTTCCTCTGGATCAACACCTTAGCACAGCAGGCTGAACTGGATGGACGTCTTGTCTTTTTTCGGCCTTACAAACTATGAAACTATGATAGCCAGGTAGTTGCCCCCATTGATAGCCAGGTAGTTGCCGCCATTGATAGCCAGGTAGTTGCCCCATTGATAGCCAGGTAGTTGACCCCATTGATAGCCAGGTAGTGGCCCCCTTGGCTCGCCCGGTAGTTGCCCCCCTTGATAGCCCGGTAGTTGCCCCCATTGATAGCCAGGTAGTGCCCCCATGTTAGCCAGGTAGTTGCCCCCATTGATAGCCAGGTAGTTGCCCCCTTTGTAGCCAGGTAGTTGCCCCCTATAACTAATAAAAATAAAATAATAAAAGCCACTTACCTTACCAGGCTCCTGCAGCTCCGGACTTCTCCCGGCCGATCTCCTCAGCGTCGCAGGGGATGTGAGTGCAGCCGCGCGTCACTCCCTCTGCGATGCTGATCTGTATGTACAGCGCACACCGGCGCTGTACATACAGAGGGAGAAGGGAGGAGGGGAGCGATCCCCCCTGCCTCCTCCCTGCACAGCGACAGTCTCCGGACGGGTGAGCGGCCGCCGTGGCCGCTTCACCCGCCTGTAGGAGCGGCCCGGCGGCGCAAGAGTAGCGTACTAGCGCTACTCTGGTGCCGCGGTAATTTAAAGAACCCCCGCCGCCAGCAGGCGGCGGGAGGAATGCCAACTCTGCCGGGAGGGCGGGGGGGACCCCAAATAGCGGGACCCCCCCTGCCAAAAGCAGGAGAGTTGGCATGTATGTTTTAAAGAAAAAATTGGATTTCCGAAAAGTCCACATCAGCAGGTGGGAATACAGTCCATAAATGCAAATGAACTGAGGCAACAAACATCCACAACTTAGGGTATGTTCACATGGCTTATTGGGGTGCGTACAGTACGTGCCCCAATGTGCCAGGTGTTTTGAAAGCACACGCTGTTCAGCACGTACTCCCAAAGCACGGGCCGGCCCCATTGACAGGCATTGTCAGTGTCGCATAAGCGTCGTGAACAATTGACATGTCATTTCATTGTACGCCCGGGGAGACGATGCGTAATTCATAGCTCTCTATGAGAGCTGTGAATTACCGTAATTGTGACATGCATAAAATGCAATACACTGCGAAATGTGTGTGAAAATAAACCGTGTGAACATAACCTTACTTGTTTCGAGCCTCTCGGAAGAATGGGCTCTTAGACATAGTTCATTACCATCTCTGTCTTCCTGATTGTAGATACAGTGCTCAATGAGCGATGTATATACAGGTCAGCGTCACAGGCGGCATGATGAAAGGCTTTTATCACACCCATTGCGACAATGGATGTGATAGGTCAGAATCCAAGGCTTCTCAGCTCGACGCTAACTAATTGAGATAGCTGCACGACGGGGGACCGGAGAGCACCTTTCATTTATTTTTTATTTTTTGCTTATACACCCGCCTATCAACCTTCGACGGGGCTATATCTAGCTTCTTGGGGGCTGTACCTACCTAGATGGGATCTATATTTACCTACAGGGGGCTATATCTACCAAAAGGTGGTCTATATTTAAATACAAGGGGATATATCTAGCTAAAGGGGGCTATATGTACCTAGAGGGGTCTATATTTATCTACAGGGGCCTTATCTACCAACAGAGGGTCACTATCTACCTAGAGTGGGTCTATATTATATCTACCAGAAGGGGTATATATTTACATACAAGGGCTATATCTACCTAAAGGAGGCTATATATACCTAGAGAGGTCTATATTTATCTACAGGGGCCTTATCTACCAACAGAGGGGCAATATCTACCTAGAGGGGGTCTATATTTACCTACAGGGGGCTATATCTACCTAAAACGAGGCTATATTCATCTACAGAGGACTACAGCTGAAACCAGAAGTTTACATGCACTTTCCCCGCCCTTGGTTGAACTCGATGGACATGTGTCTTCTTTCAACCGTACTAACTATGTAACTATGTATATAAAAGACACATATGCATGTTTTTCTCACTATCTGACATGAAATCAGAATAAACCTTACCTGTTTTAGGTCAATTAGGAACCAAAATTATTTATATTTGCTAAATATTAATGCCTGTATGCAGATCATTGAGATAAAATGCCTGGGTGAGTAATTTGTTACAATCTATATGCAGCTGTACTAGGCCTCAGCACTTCCTTACCTCTTATTATCACAGAATCTTCTGCAGTCAGACTGCTTTCTGTAGCATCTTCAGCCCATTAAAATAAGAACGTTTCTACTATTCCATATTTCCAATGAAAATTCAAATGCACAAAGGAAAACTGAAGGAGTCACAGGATGTACTCATGGTTACAGTCATAGGATACTCCTCGCCCTCCTCTGGTTATTTAACCCACTAGCAGCTGCTACTGTTTAGTTAGCAACAGCTGGATTGTGAGGCCTTTTTCACTAATCCTGAGAGACTTTTCTTAATTTTACATTTATTTTTGGCTCGGGGTTGGTTATTCTTTTTAACTCCTTCCCGACGCAGTCTATTTTTTCCCGTCACATTTGTTTTCATTCCCATCTAACAAGACCCATAATGTTTTTATTTTTCCATAGTCTAACAGCTTGTTTTTTTCCGTTAAAAGTAGTTTAATTCTAAAAAAGGTGCCAATGATGATGACCCGTACAATATAATATATCAGAAATCCTTCCAAAAATTCGAAGTGGTGGGGAATATGAAAAACACTTTATTGCACCATTTTTTCAGGAGTTTCATTTTTTTAAACAATGTTTTTTATTGAGAAGAATGATGATACAACATTCATAACAAACACAATGGGCGACATGTATGAAGATCGTTTTCGAGCTCTCGAACGTGAAAGCTGCGCCTCATGTATGTCGGCGCCCGAGGTGCGCTCATACATGCGGTGTAAAGTCCTCTGCACCTCGCCAGTGTGTGAGAGGCGCAGTCCTTCTGAGCCTAAGGTCCCGCACTGCCCTCTCACCACACGGCGAGGCGCAGGGGACATTACACCGAAGATTCACGCGCCCAAGGAGGTGCGCGTCATGGACATGCGGTGAAAAGTTTATCCCTGCCTCGCCGTGTTAGGTGCAGTGCGGGGACTTATGGCTCAGTGTCGGGAATGCGCCTAACATGTATTCCGATTCGAGACAGGCTGGAAAACAGCGAGAAATCATTAAACATGTTAGTGAAGAGCAAAAAGTTGTTTTTCAAATGAATGAATGAATAAATAGAAAAATAAAAGTTGTCTAAAAACGATTAAATTCATTGAAAAAGTTGATCATTTAAAATCAAAGGGAAAATATATAAGATCGCTCAAGAAATATATCTCAGCTCTCCAGCTCCGTGAGGCATGGAGTATGAATAAAAAAAAAATTCGATTTTATTAGGTGTAAAACTCTTATCTGAAAAAGAGCTCAAACCTTCTAAAAAAATACAATAAATAAAATCACTAACAAAAAATCAATAACGCGCAACATCAGGAATGGATATAGTAAAATTGCCGAGGAAATACAGTAATTCAAATTCGTTAGCTATCTCATTGGTCGGCATAAACCAGCCATTCAGAATGGAGCAACAATGACCCATTCATTGACCTATGGAGTAGTATTGAACCAAGTCAAATGAAAAGACGAACAGTTCCAAAATACAGTAAAAAATGCAGAAAAGAGTGGCTGATTGGATGAAGTCGCGGGCTTATCTATTCCTTGCCAATCAGATGCGCGAGCTACTTTGTCCATGTAGTCGGATGGAGAGATGGGGCACGTGAAATCTCAGCCGGTGAGGCATGGATTATAGTAATTAAATCGTTTTTATTAAGTGTAAAACCATTCTCCTGTAAAAGAGAAAACCATCAGAAACATACATATATAAAATCACTAACAACGCGTCTGTCGCTGGGACCGGCGCAACATCAGGAATTTCCCACCCTGGGGAAATTGCCAGGAAATACAGTAATTCATATTCTGTAAGCGTTTCTCATTGGTAGGCAGAAACCAACCAATCAGAATAGGTCTGACATTGACCCATTATCAAACCTAGGAGTAGTAATTGGACCAATTAAATGAAAAGGCCGACAGTTCAAAATACAGTAAAAAATAAGACAAGGAGCTGATTAGTTGAGACCAGGGCGCGCAGATATGAATCCACCAATCAAATGTAGTGCGACTATTTTTGAGTGGGAGAAAAAGGCGCGAATAGAAGGGCGCCCGTAATAAAGTTATTACTCTCTATGGAATATTCCTAGTTCCTGTGATTGGTTGGTGGAAAGGGGTCGCGTCCTGCTATATCCAATCATCGGTGAGCTACTTATCTCATAGAGCTTCATGGGGAAGAAGAAATGCAGAGGTTGCTCTGTCTGTGATTTGGGCTAAAAAGAGGCGCGGTTATTTGGACCAAATGGATAGCGAAGCGACGCTCTTAGGGTTTTTCTAATGTAAAACAGATCTATTAATAAAGAAACTGTACATGGCGAAATCAAATGATAAGACTCATGAAAGTTTGTGCCGATGTGTATAAAAAATGAACCTTAATATGGTGTAGAACAAAATAAACAAATAAAAATGAATTCAATGAGTTCATAATTATTTGTTTAATTTTGTTAGCCAATGATCATAATATGGGGCTAACGAAAATAAAGAAATAAAAAGAAATTATTAATTCATATTTTATTAGTTTATTTCGTTTACACCTATATTAATTGTTCATTTTATATACACATCATCACAACTTCGTAAGTCTTATCATTCTTTATTTCTGCCATGTAACATTTTATTATATGATTGGCTTAGAAAAACCCATAAGAGCGTCGCGTCGCTCTCTCATTGGCTCAAATAATCGCGCCTCTTTTAGCAATCAGCCATAAACCGAAGCTTAGCTCTGCCTTTCTTTTCCCCATAGTAACTCAATATATAAGCTCTCACCCGCTGATTGGCTAAGCTGACGAGCCCCTATTCCCCCCAACCAATCGCAGTACTAGAATTATCCGCATAGACAGTTAATAACTTTTAGGGCGCCCTTCTATCGCGCCCTTCTTTCTTCACTCAAAATGCGACGCACTACATATGATTGGTGGATTCATATCTGCCGCCTGGTCTGTCAACCAATCAGCACTTGTCTTCATTATCACTGTATTTTTGAACGGTCCCCCCTTTTCATTTGAATTGGTCAATACTACTCTCGTAGCATATAATGGGTCCCTGTCCCTCCTATTCTTAATTGGCTGGTTTTCTGCCGACAATGAAAAGCCCGCTTACAGAATTTGAATAACTGTATTTCCCGGCAAGTTTCCAATATCCCAATCCTGATGTTGCTCCGTTATTGATTGTTTTTGTTAGTGATTTATTTATGTATATTATTTTAGAAGGTTTTTGAGCTCTATTTCAGATAATGTTTACACTAATAACAACTATTTTTTGATTCATACTCCATGTCGCACGGAGCTGAGAGCTGAGATGTAATTTCTTTTTTTTTTGGCGATCTTATATACTTTTTCCTTTCATTTTAAATGAGCAACTTTTACAATACATTTAATCGTTTTTAAGAACAACTTTGATATTAATCTTTATTAGTTGAAATAATTTTATAGACACCTAATTTTTAGTATAGTACTGTTGTAACAGTCGACCTAAGAGCACATTTAGCCCCATTACGTTCTCGGCTTCACTTCACCTCCTCCGCTCAGGTAGACCACATTCAACGAGGTCCTGCCTTTCCGGAGCTGCAATGTGGCCGCAATTTGGCCGGGCCCCCGACAAGCATGCATCGGAGAATTCGAATGGTGGTGCGTCCGCCCCAGAACGCACAGTCCCACCGACACACCGCGCCCATTGCTTTGCCTCTTCATGTTATATGCATCCACCCGAAAAGTGGCAAAGGTTGCCCTACCACCGCATCACTGCGCCCAACAGTGGATTTCCGGACCGTGTGAGGGCGCAGTTTTCGCGCCCAGAAACGGCACAAATCCCGATCATACATGTCGCCCAATATGCATAACCCAGTTTTGAGCAAATGTATACAGTCTGTCGTGAACCTGACAAGTCTCTATAAGAGCATTCTTCTAAAGATTTTACAATTATAAAGAGAAATAGAATCCGACAATCTTAAAGGGGTTTTGCCACAATGTAATTTTGACGTGGGATCCTCCAAAATGGGTATTTAATCACTTTTCTAAATAAATGTTATTACAAAAAATTGCCAGCCTGAGAGAGCTACAGCTGCCTTACCTGCCCTTAGTTACTTCAAAGCTTCTATTAGAATACGACCTGAACAAGAGCTGCTGGCCCGAGCTTGCGGCATTAGAAAGCGTTCATTATCTGATGAGACTGTAGCGCAGAAGCCTATCAAGGCACCGGGTATAATATGTTGTTTTTGTGTATACAGATCCACTAGTTTTAGTGTGATTATCTGAGTGATCCCTGCTTTAATCTGATGACAGATAACATGAAGAAGCCTTTCAAAGCTGCTGTGCAGAATAGGTGTTTGTCTTTTGATACAGAATCACAAGTTGTAGTTTGATTATTTCAGTGAACATTTTCCAAACGATCCCTTTAAGTTAAGCCTGTAGCTCTGCTGT
The DNA here is from genome assembly GCA_025379985.1 of Phyllomedusa bahiana. Lineage (NCBI taxonomy): Eukaryota > Metazoa > Chordata > Amphibia > Anura > Hylidae > Phyllomedusa > Phyllomedusa bahiana. Next base: position 33,878 of record JAODAL010003993.1, read on the forward strand.
CTGTCGTCACTACACTCCAGCTCCGTGGCTTGTTTACATTTGCTTTCTTAGCAGATAATGCACCACCCCGTTCCTGGCAAAACCCTTTAATATTTCCATCACTTTGACCCTCATATAGGTAATCCAATGACCCTTTGTCCTTGTCGCCCCCCACCCAAAAAAAAAACAGAGCCAACATAAAAATTTTAAAGAACTTCAAAAACTCTCGGAAAATAGTCACAGAAAAAATAAGATCCAGATTTATCACTGCCTCATCACTAGTGACTATTCTCCTATTCAATTCCTCCCCCAAGCGAAGAGAAATTACCCAAACCCCAGATGCTGGCTACCAGAATCCCCCCCTTCTCAGTCACCCACTTCCAGTCTACCCAAGATCCCCACAAAGATTTTGGGGGGGGGCCCTATAATAATATCTGTTGATTAAATTAGTCATTAATGATCTGAAATCCTCATTCGAGAAAGTTTTAATAATAAAGTGTTTCCATTTCTGGAAGAATGTCTCCGTCAGGATGGCCTCATTATTCTCCGATACTATCCTTAGAATTCTCTTGATCATGGCGTCCACATCTCCCACCATAGGAATACTTTCTTTCAGCCAATGATGCAAAATACTCTTTTTTTGCTGCCAGTAGCGTTATATGTACCACTTTGTTGTTGACCACTTGTGGTTCTGCTCCCTCCTCTACACCCTGTTGTGGAAATATAATTGAAAGATGCCAACTTAAGATCCCATCGGCACCTCTACTATTCCCAAACCTCCTTTATACCTTTCAGATCTGTCTCCAATATTCCTGTAATTTTGGACACTGCCATATACCATGCAGTAGATCTGCTTTTGTTTTTTTGCATTTTGGGCACTCCTTCAGGAAGTTCCCCCGGGCAATATGTGATGGGAGGTCATAGCGTACTTTTGCCCTTATGAGCTAGCCGGAAAACCATCTCCTCAATGATTCATTTACTATAGCCGTTCTAAACCTTCCCTTCCCCAAATCTATTCGGGATCTTATTTTTGCCTCACAATCCTCCAATTCTCTATTCCCATGACCCAAAACAAGTTTCCTTAATGTGGACAAATTGGCAGATCAACGAAGTTGCCTTGTAATTACAACATTCTACAAATAATCTAACTGGTCACTTATTTCCCATGAGTTTGGTCAAATTGCCCTTGAGTCTCTTGCCAGCTGCTAAATTTTTTGAACGTGTCCTCTTACAGTACTGAATGCAATGCCCAAATTGAAAATCTCTGACTACCCCCCAGAGCAAATTTCTCCTTGAACTCAGGCCATATCATGAACCTATTCTCTGTCTCATGGAACAGATCCTGTATCGTACGGATATTTTTATTTTCATTGACATTTTATCTGTATTCTGCAGATCAGTACAATTTCAGTGATAGCAAATGTGAACTTTCATCATGTTCCAGGTTTTTTGTTTTTTTTAAAAAAAGACACTTAAAAAGATTTCTGTTGCAGTGTCATTTGGGAGCTGTTCATACAGCGTTTTTAAATCCGATTTGGGATCCGAAAATCGCATCCAAAAAACGCAGTGGCGATCGGATCCTAAACGGACCCAGCGTGCAGCTGATTGTTTGGATGCGTGTTGGATACGGCAGGATCGCTCCCTATAATTTTCAATAGGGCTCCTGCTACCTCTTTTGGACCAAGAATGGACGTCAATTCTTGGAACAGATCTGAAAGACGCAATGAGATACGCATTAGCGATCACTCATGTGAACGCCGATGCGTGTTTCAAAGTAAAAGCAATGTAAATCACACTGCTATTTATTAGATACGTGTTTGGGTCCGTTTAGGTTCCGACAGACGTAACCAAACACATATCTAAGAAAAAAAAAAAAAAAAATGTATATTCACACGGACTCAACACACCCTGTGAACATACCCTACTGTGAACAAAACTTTTTTTTTCAGCTATGGACCTGGGCTCCCTTTTTGCAGTACCTCAGTACTGCCCTAGGATTATTTGACCACTTTTATTTAAATTTTTTGGGAATGTAAAATGTGCAAAAAACCAGCTATTTTAGCATTGGGAATTTTTTTCCTTCTACAGTGTTCACCGTACAGGATAAATTATGTTATATTTTAATAGGTCGGACTTGCAAATTTTTTATTTGAAAAATGGCAAAAGTGTGTTTTTTATATTTTTAAAACTTTTTTTTTACATCTACATGTAATTCTTGACCACTAGAGGGCACGATCGTTTACATGCCATTCTGCACTTTTTATGTAATGTAGAAAAGTGTACCGAGGTTGGGCCCTCTATGGTAGAAAGTAATGTAAGTAAAACCATGGCAGCTACGGAAGCAATCAATCAGGGAGAGAAGCGGTACGCAGCAGGAAGTGATGCTGGCTCCGATCACACCTGTATCTAACAGCCGACACCCGGGGCCTCCACGTAAGTTAATGGCGCACAGCATACAAGGTTAATGTACATTTTTTCCCCACTGAGAAACTTAAAAAATAAAATATTTGTGTGGTGGAAAGGAAATAACAATTGTGTAACTTTATTTTTGATTGTTTCATTTGTAAAATGGGAAAAGGTGAGTTGTTTTGGACTTTTAGTATTTTTTACCTTCTTTATTTGTAAAACTTTTTTTCCCTTTGCACTTGTAGTACCCCTAAGGCTATGTTCACACAGCTTAACTGCGGGACGTAATTACGCGCTGCCCCGCAATTTACGCGTGTGGCCGTAGCGTGGGCGGGAGCGGGGAGGGAGCGGGGGCCGGCACTTCGCCGGCCCATTGACTTGCATTAGCAGCGCGCGTAGAACCCGCTGGTAATTTCCCATGTCAATTATCTCCCCACCCCGGCGTATTCGCCCGAAGCAGGAGAGGAGGACGTAATCCATAGTTCTCTATGAGAACTGTGGAATAACCGTAATGATGGGATCGTTTTCAGCCCAGTAAAATTTGCGCACTTCGGCGCGTAATTACGGACCAAAATACGGCCCATTTTAAGCCGTGTGAACATGGCCTAAGAGGTACTACAGGGTTAATAGCCCTTTGACCACTAGGAGGTGTAAATGCTTAATATATAGATAATGCAGAAATATGCATAAATACTTTCCTATTACATCCTGTCTATGACTGGGTGTAATAGGAGTAGTAGCATGGCAGCTATGGAAGCCTTCATTAGGCCGCAATCTCATTGTGCTGACGGGTGGGGCTGTTGGGATAAGGAACAGTATGTTGCAGCACTATGTTCCTCATTCATTTAGACAGTGCAATCCAGGTGTCTCCAATACCAGCTAATATCGGCGGGAATTAACTGAAATTCACAACCGCCACCCAAGGCACTTGCAGCAGGCTCAATGAGTTAGCCCGCTCCCCACTTCCTTACTGACAGTATGACATACATGAAAAGGGTTAACCTCTTGAAACGTAGGCCTGTAAAGTACTTTATGACCAGCTATATTTTGTAGTTTTTGCCTCCCTGCGTTTCAAGAGTTGTAACTTTTTTATCTTTTAAGTGACACAGTTGTATGAGGACTTGTATTATGCAGGAGAAGTTGTATATTGTATATTGCATAGTTTAAAGGGAATCTGTCGCAATTTTTTTTTTCTACTTATTAAATCAAGACCCTGATCCATACTCTTTTCCTCTTAGCCGTTTATTTCCTGATTTGTAGATTTCTCTATTTCGGGTGAGCGTTCTATATATGATTGAGTGCGAAGACATTCCTTACTTGCACTGTTGCTTTAACAGCAGTCGAGAGATACTTTATACAGCAGCTTCAATGCACATAAGAGCCTAAGACTGATTTGTCCCATAACTTGTATAGGAGAGTTTTCTAGCATGCTTTATGGACCTGGGAAGAAAACTACTGTGGCAGGGAGGGAGAGGGGGAGTGTGACAATCCTGCTCTGTGAGGGTTGATTCTTGTTATCTTACAACATTGGTGTCTCCTTTCCAGTTTGACCCTGCTTTTACTGATATGAGCAGACACTGAAAATTCCCTCTAAAAGAACAGAAAGTGTCAGACTAATATTAGGCTTAGTGGCCAAAGTGAAAACTGCAGGACTTAAGGATCAATAAAAAATACTGAAAGTGATATGGAAAATTAAAAAAAAAATAACCAAAAATTCCTGAAAAATGTGTTTAACATAAAAATGTGAGTTAAACAGGAAGTAATTTTTTGTTGATAAGAAGCACAGCAACAAGTAACTCCACCATCTTGGCTACTGCTGCAGCTTTTAAGAGCAGAGAAGTGGCCGCTAACTAGGGAAACTTGTGTACAAAAGCAGAAGGTAAGATCTGCTTCAACTCTGAAGAAAAGCAAAATCAGAAAAGCAATGTATTTGGTAGTAGTCTTCATTTACTTGTGCCTGCATGTTTACAACTAATCAATTAAACGGTAATACCCACTTAAATAGAGCCATGTAACAGTCTATAGGAAGTGGCGATTGTGGTGCTGGGCAAAGGAAAGTCAATGAAGGAGACGCTGTAATAGTGCTGCAATATTCCAGAATATTGCATTTAAGTTTTTATATTTATAATTGTTTATAGATCAATATTTGGAGTAGGACCCGTCATTTATCATCTTGGCAGAAATGGGCTAATTATTTAGAGCATGTTTTTTTTTTTTTGGCTACTTCATCGCTTTGCTTTGGTCAAAACACAGAAACCTGAGACGTATAAAAATATTATTTAAAATTTATGTGTTGAAAAACAGAGCTGTCACTAGCTGCCCAATACATAAGATAATTGAAACACACGTATTTCTAGTTTAACTCTTTAAAAACCAGGCCTGTTTTCGCCTTGGTAAGCAGGCATATTAATTTATTATTTCATCCTTAAATTTAAGGGTCGTAATGTTTTTAATTTTTCTGTCGAGCTATCTTTATGAGGGATCTATTTTGCAGAATGAGTTATATTTTCCAATAGCACCCTTTCAGGTGTCTCATTTCAAGCAATCCACGGGCTTTCTCCGTGCTTGGATTGGAGTTCACGCCCTGAGATGATTGTTTGAAGATCAGTTGGAGACTGACTGGGTTAGAGTGAGTTTGTTTGTTTTTCATGCACATTTGGTTGTCTCATTTCAGACATTGTTGGCATATCACTAGGATATGCCATCAATACCAGATAGGTGCGGTGTTCCATCTCTGGGAGAACAAGCCACAAAAGCATTCTGTTTTGAACGGAGAGGTAGTCATTCCTCTTCCATTAAAATCAGTGGGATTTCGGAGTACAACCAAGCACTGTTCCTTTGCCCAATCGGCCCACATGCAACAAGATTGCAGAGTACTGAGCAGTTAACTTTATTGTTTGGGTCCTTACAACAATGGTAAAACAATGAATATGTATTTTACAGACTCAAAAAACTTTTTGATAGAAAAAACCATTGTTTTTCTGCTGTGCACTTATTTTTTTTTTTCTGTAGACCTTATTTTAATCAATTATTGTTCAGTTCCACTAGGGGACTTTACAATATGATTGTTTAAATGCCGATGTAATGCTTATGCATACTCCGTTTACTAACGCATTATTATCTACTAGACATTTAGCCATGGCAACCTATGCTAGCCTGCACATCAAAACTGGTGAGCCAGGACAACTTAAAGGGATTATGCCCCCCTTGCTGAGGGCAGCACAAGCTAGTGTCAGACCTGCGACGCTCCAGTCGCTGTGTCCCTTATTTCTGTAAGATGCTGGAGTTTTAAAAAAGAGCATTTAATGCTCAAATCTTATTCATGAGATGCAGTGTTATCCCCGCCACCAAAGCTAGCCCCGCCCACTGACAGTTTATTCGACATGTTTCTGCCTATTCAAAGTAATAGGATTATCAGTTGAGGTGGGCGGGGCTAGCATCAGGTGGGCGGGGTTTGAAAAAAGCTGACTCTTTGTTTGACTCATTTCTGCCTGAAAACTGCAGATTTGAGCACTAAATACTCGAAAACTACAGCATCTTACAGAATAAGGGACACACCGCTGGAAACAGCAGGTCTGACACTACATTGTTCTGTCCTCAGCCAGGGGGGACAAACTATGTGACAGGTTCTTTTTAAGCAAATGCCCTAGGCATGGACATCTTCTTTGGGACCTCCCAAACCAATGGACTTCTGGAAAGGTCAGAACATAATTTGGATAGTTGTGTTAAATGGGTTTTCTCACCACAATGATTAGCTTCTAATATATTGGGAGAGGTAAATGAAGACTATTTACCAAACATATTGCGGTTTTGATTTTGCTTTGTTTGGGAGACAAATAAGATTTTATCTACTGCTACTGTACACAAGTTTCTCTTGGTTACTGACAACCTCTCTCTATCATTGTTCTTATTACTCAAGGTGCAGTATTCGCCATGGATCCACTCCCGCTGAAGCTGTTATCCTCTACACAGGAGCTTGTTTACCTAAGTTAATGACAAGTTTTAACCATTAGAGCTCTGTAGCTTTTTACTACAGATTATAAACCTTGTGCACACATATCACTGTAACAGGAATAGCTAGGAATAGCAGAGCTGGCTGTGGATCTGTGAAACAGCATGGTGAGAAAACCCCTTAAAGACTTTCTGAACTGAAGCATGGGCAAACCTACCATAACACTTATATGTATCATAAGTGCACAGGTGACTAAATGAAGTCCTCCAAGACTTGTGGGTGATATAGGACTACTATAACTATGACATAAATAGGATAACCCACAACATACCTTTACCACATTTTGGCACTACTAGTTTGGCACTTACAGTAGGTAGGCAATTATGGTCCTTCTATCATCTATATTTTATATTATTGTTTCTGTGGCAGAATCAACAGTGCAAATTTGTTAGCATTTTTCCACCACTACTGAGGGTTCATCAGAGAAGACACAAGTCGGTGCATTGGTAATATTTAACAGCAGCAGAATCTGACAGCATCTTCTATATAAATATAAGGAAACAGGATGCAGGTAGACAGTTTGTTTCATGTTGTCATTTATTATTCTATTAGTCTGATCTTTTACATGCAGAGATGTTGGCTCAGCCTTGACCAATATCAATCTAAACAGGACTCGTTGGCCAGGAATTGTTTCAGCCCTACTTTACACTCTGATTGCTGCCATTACAACCTGTAATACAATGAACCACCAGGGGCGAGCTTTTACCTGCAGACTGTGACTTGTATAGAGTGCAGCAGGATTTTTAAGGCAATGTTAGATCATATCACAGACACAGCGAGTCCTATATTCCCATAAGGATCATGTTAAATTGCAGTTATTTCTGACAGAGAACTGGATTCGCTGTTTTGTCCACTAGAAACATAGGAAACTGCATCGTGGATTGAAGCAAAAATTGAAGGCCAGACGATTTTTTCACCACATGAAGAATTGCCCGTTCTCGAGTTGGCCCTAGCCCTCCAACAGAGGCAGGCAAAAAAAAAGAACAGATATCTTGTCAGCCGTCCTAAATTACCACGATCAACAGATTTCCCTACTTGTGCGTTTAATGGATCTTTGAGGGCTTTGTCCAGCTTTTGTCAGTGCGGAAGGTTCAGTTGCAAGGAGGATAGGTAGGCAGAGGCAGGTAACCACCTACAGCACCCACCTATGGAGTGGAGTAAGGACCCTGGCCCACTCCATACACAGCAGGTGCAGACTGTTACTTACAGTGGCTGGGACTGGAGATAACTGTTAATATAAGTTCGTGGAGCACTGAATAAAAATTTCTGTGATTTTAAAAATTAATTATTCCTGCTGCCCATAACGTTTAATAATGTTGAGTCTGTGATGATGTCGTGGGCTCGTCTATGGTTGAGCGTTGCGGGTAAAGACGTTTAAAGTGCATTGAGTTATTACATGGGACTGGAGATAAGTCACAGCTAATTTTCCATATTTGCCTGGGGCACCAAAATGCTTTGTCTCGGACCTGATTGTATTCACTAAATTACACCTTCCCATAGTGTCAGTCAGTGTTCAACAAGCCGTGGTGTTGAGCTTTCCTTAACAATAAGGGCATGTCCCCACGGCACGGGTTTTCAGCCGGTTTGCGGTTTTTCAGACCGCCTGAAAAACCGTCCGAAAATGAGCACAATTGTGCTCTATGGAAAACCCGTGCAGCAGTCCCCACTGCATGGGTTTTCCGCCCGGCGGTTTTTCTGCCCGCGAGCCGCCAGAAAAAGATTGAACATGTTCATTCTTCCGTTCAGTTTCCGGACGGAATATGAACACCTCGATGGGAGGGGGAAGGGCTGTTTTCCGCTCATCGCAGAGAAAAGCTGTCTCCCCCGCGGCCGTGGGGACGGCCGCAAAACCGGACAAATACCTGTCGGATAGAGCGACCGGTATTTGTCCCTTGCAGTGTGAACACACCCTAAGAAGCTAAGTATTTGAGAGACCTCATGAAGGTGAGTAAACATAAATATTCCTCAGCTTCATGTTTGTTTTGCACCTAATATTAGTGCATCTCAAAAAATTAGAATATAATCGAAAAGTAAAGGGTTTCTACAGGACTGATCTTTTTATTTGTTATGGTGCTCACAAATGTATTATAGTAAACCTTGTTGAGTCTATACAATAAATGGGTTTCTCTATTTGACTTAAATTATTGATATCAATTATGTTTTCAGTGATATTCCAATTTTTTGAGATGCACTAGTATATGGCAGATGTAACTGTTCCCATAACTTTATCTTTAATAGGACATCTGCAAGATAGCTATACATAAAGTGGCCTGTCCTGTTGACAGGAAAGCAGCACATTGGGAGCTTGTATGACCACTAATACAGTTGTTACAGAGCATCTGTATGATGCCACGTCTAAAAACAACCTTCCGGGTTATGGGTCTCCCCTTTATTGAATTCTGGACTTACAAGATTCTCTTTTGTTCTGGGACAGATGGCAGAAAGATACTTGTCCATCTGCTTCCTCTTCCGCTATCTATGGGCTATTAAGATGATGGTCAGAGGGATTGGAGGAAGACTGTTCACACTGAATTTGAGCGCTACTTTTACTTTATAGGATTTGCTTGTAGTCCGTAACCATGAAGACACCAATAGGTGATTTTTAATTTTTGCTATTTGAAAATTTTATGGCCCGTTTACATGGCAATGGACAAATACCGGTCGGTGTATCTGACCGGTACTTGTCTGGCTTGCGTGCCGTCCCCACGGCCGCGAGGGGGACGGCTTTTCTCCACGATGAATGGAGAAAAGCCCTCCCCCTTCCCATTCACATTCACATGCTCATATTCTGTCCAAAACCGGACGGAAGAATGTGCATGTAGAATGTTTTTCGGGCGGAAAACCCGTACAGTGGGGACTGCTGTACGGGTTTTCCGTAGAAGCCCGTTGTGTTCGCTTGCGGACAGTTTTTCAGATGGTTTGCAAAACCGCAAACCGGCTGAAAAACCGGCCGCAAACCCTTGCCGTCGGGACATGCCCTTAGGGTGCTTTCACACATCACGATTTTTACTGTGATTTTTGTGCAGCAATGTACAGCATTAATTAGTGTGCCTTCTTGCGCAAAAGACACATTTAAAAAATCGCATCAAAAACGCACCAAAACGCAAGGTGTGAAAGTACCCTTATTAACAAAGTGTAATAATGAATTCAGATTTTCTATAAGAAGAGATAACAATTCCAAATGTTATCACCACAGGCTATGTGACTTACAGGAACAGTTTGCAATATATACTTCAACTTCAATCTCATGAAATTCCTTGAAAATCTAAAAATGTCAAAAAAGGAGAGAACAGAGAAGTAATGAGGTAACATTAAAATGAACCATAATCCAAAACTAACTTTTCCTTCTCAAAGGCTTTTCTCATGCTGTACTAGTTCTCTAGAACCCGCTATCTCAAAATATCAGGTTAATTCTCAACAACCATAGTTTTAAGCAAGCTTTAAAAGGGTTTTCCAATCTCACTATTTTTTTCCCATCTCGCTATTATAATTGAAGTTGTTCTTCACAGGTGGCTTCAGGATCTAAATTCCTATGCAGGCTGTGGGTGGTTCTACAGCATTGACTGACATTTAAGCTCTGCCAGCTACTATTCCTAACCCCTTAACGCCGAGGCATATTTTTTCATGTTCATTTTTCCCTCCCCGCCTTCCTGGAACCATAATTTTTTTCCTCTACACAGACATATGAGGGCTTTTATTTTGCGGGACAAGATGTATGTTCTAATGGTGTCATTCATTGTACCATAGAATTTTTTTGCGGTTTCCCAGCATATTCTAAGTGGCGCAAAATGTGAAAAAAATGTACTTGCGCCAAGTTTACGGGTGTTTTGCTTTTATGGAATTCAATCTTCGGTATAAATGATGTCATCTGTATTCTACAGGATGATACGGATCAATACCAAACATGTAGGGTTTTCATTATGCTTTGGGACCGTAAAAAAAATTCCAAACATTTTTTTATTTTTTATTGGTTGCCATTTTCTGCGACCAATAACTTTTTTGTACTAACACCTATGGACTTGAGTGAGGCGACATTTTTTGCGGGTTGAAGTGTACTTTTTATTGCTACCAGATTAGAATACATGGGACTTTTTTTTTATTAAATTTATTCCAATTTTTAGGGGAAGTGAAATGACCCAAAAAACCCCGCAATTTTTGTGTTTGGATTTTTTTTTTCTATGGAGTTCAGCGTATGGGATAAATGATGTTATATTTTAACATATTGGACTTTTTCAGACGTGGCGATACCTTTGTATAACTTTTTACATTTTTTTTTATTTGTAAAATTGCAAAATATATTGTTTATACTGGGCCAGATCGGATCGAGATACTGCACCCTCACAGTTTGCTGGTGAACTACAGTGTGTCACTATGAGCTTGACGAAACGGTGAACCTGAATGTGGGCATGGGGAGAATGGGGTGCAGGCTAGCTAGATAGCGGCTTCCAAGGATTTTTGGGCCTGGGCAACCATAAAGTTCCAATGTCTAGCGTATCAGGTAGGCATAGATGGCCTGGTTAAATACAATGAACTGGGGTCAGGCGTGCCCCAGCTCAGGGAGTGCTATGTCGTGATTAGGGTCAGTTCCTCCTCCCGCCATATTTTTTAATGTTTATGTGAATAAAGAGTGATGCAGGTCACCAAAACTTTGCCAAGAATTAGTGTTGTGTTTTTATTGTGTTTATGGATGTACAAGTGGATTAGTATGTGCACACTTTTTATACTCGCCCCTTCATTCACGTGCATTCCAGCGCTGCCGCTATCCACTATCTTCCCAGTCTTTTGTTTACTTATGGATTAGGCTTAACGAAATATCACCTCTGCAGCCACTGATTGGCTGCAGCAGTCGAATGCCATTTGTTGACATCACCTTTAAGAGTTTTCACTTCCGAACAATGACGGCATACCATAGCACGACTGCTGCAGCCAATCAGTGGTTGCAGTGGTGATGTTCCATTTGGCGGTAGCCAGAAGTAAAAAGATGAGAGGTGGAGAGGGTGGACAGCAGGAAAGCTGGGATACAGGTGAGAGGAGAGGTGAGCATAAGCTTTTTTTTTTATTTTATCAGCAGTATCGTAAAAATATTTTATTAAAATGAACAACCCCTATAAAAAAATATTTTGCTCTTTCAAATACATTTTCACTTACATTTTTTAACATTTTCGTTCCAACTGTATCTATGAAACTGACAGCTGAAAAGTCCAATATGAGGGAGTGAAAGTCAAGTTTCTCCAACCCTAAAGAACTCAGGGTGACAGGACTCTGTGGGATAGACTCACTCAGAGTCCTCAGACTTCCAATCACCCCATCTTTGTTTGTCAGAAATTCCAAACCACTTCCCTAGGCAGAAGATAAAAATGTTAGTGTGAATGTGAAACAGAGAACAAAACCTTCCAGAAAATCTGCCTTGCACCTCCAAAAAGTTAAAGGTAAAAAAACAGTCAATTGTAGTTTATTGCTATGTTCAGTTATATTTACTTCTGGGAAATCTGGAAGGCAACCAACGTTATTGTCACGATGGCACTAGGAATGGAAGGTGGATCCTCTGGTTACCACATAGAGCTGGCGTGACCAACGCCGAGGAATGGAGTCTAAGGGGCCCCACGTCTTCACTGCACCCCACAGCAAAGCAGGGCTGACTTTGCCACACTAAATCCCAAAGGTTGCTACCCCCGATGCAGGTCCTAGCAGTGACAGTCGAAGCAGGAGGCGTAGAACACAAAGCTGGCCGGAATGTGGGACAGAAGCTAGGATGGACAGACTTGGAACAGCACATGGCAGACGAAGGTCAGGTGTAGACAGGACCAGGAACATAGTGGAAATAGGATTGAATAAGGAGCACACAACAGGATGTCACTAGGGAACGGACACCAACAACTGGGCACAGATGGCAGGAAGCGAAATCCCTAAAAATCCCCTGCCTAAATGCCATAGGTGGAGAGAGGATTACTTGCTGTGTGCCATCCCTTTAAATCCAGGAGACCGGCGTGTGCCCCTAGTGGCCGGCAGGGAAAGTGCACCCTGAAGCAGGAGGAGACAGAGCAGCACAGAAGGAAGCAGGATGGGGCCGGGTGAGTATGAGCTCAGTAGAGCGGTCGCTGGGAGCGGTCGTGCCCAGGAGTCGGACCGCAGCCTTACAATAATTACCTATCGTAGCGGGTGGTCTACCAACAATAATCCAGCCCTTACAATGGGATTGTCTAACAATTTTAAAACACCCTTTTAGTGAAATCCAAGCAGATGAATGCTCCAGATTTGTATCTACAAGCAGAGAGTAACTATAAACAGCATCTCTTGCTCTAGACGAGCATTACACAGACGGCCATTATACAGTATGTGATCTCGCTCACTCATGTTTAGAAATGTCACGAAAACCCTGAAGGCACTACCCCATGGGCCTGATGTATCAACTCACAGAAAATGTGACTTTACTGAAATTGTAGGAGGAAAGCTGGGCTGTGATTGGTTGCTTTTGGAAACAAAGTCCGTTTTCTGTCAGTTTTGAAAAATACGGCCCAATGTGCTGAGGGTGTGCTTGTCGCTCTTCACCTTTTTTGTTTTTGCTAGAATGACTTTGGCCAGGTTGATGACTTTCTGCAGACCTTTCTTTCTCTTCTGAATGGCTTTCTTCTTCTTCTCTATCAATTTGTCCACGTTCACCCCCATCTGCAACACACAGTCTGAGGATTAGGGCAATGGCTTGAGAATGACATGATATTTCTCAGTTTTAGACAAGCAACAGTATACCTTCATCTTCAAGGATTTTCCATACAATTCTGCATTGGCAAAGTAAATAGGTGAACTTGATTGGAAAATCTTCACACCTGGGATCTCTTTGGCCTTTAAAAAACAGTTCATATTTAGAATAATAGTTCTTGATGTAGCAGGTATCTTCAGGTAATTTAATGGATACACACTGTATGTAGACAGCTTCAACTATTCTATACAAGCTGTGTTGGGGTACGTGCAGATGGCGTCTTGAATAAGTTTTTGCAATACGTATTGCGTCAAACGCATCCAAAAACATACCACAAAGTATGATACGTATTTGGATACATTTTCTGGACTGCAGAAACATCCCTATAGTTTCTACTGCCTTTTCAATGCATTAATTCTTTGAACGCATCTGTTTTACACAATGCAAAAACGTATGTAAAACACGTATCGTCTGAACATTGATACATATTTTACATTGAAATCAATGTCATCACACTTGAACGCTGTTAAATAAATATTGGGTCTGTTTTTCGGTATGTAAAACCTACCCAAATATGTATTTAACAAACGCCGTGTGAACATCCCCTGAAGCAGTTGTCTCTATCTAGTGTTGGGGGTGTGCAGCTAGAATTATATTATTGATGAAAGTAGTACTTTGCTGTTCGAAACTCTTAAGGCATGTTCACACGGCTTAAAATGGGCCGTATTTCGGTCCGTAATTACGCGCCGAAGTGCGCCAAGTACGGGCCGAAAACGGCCCATTCATCACGGTAATTCACAGTTCTCATAGTGAACTTTGGATTACGTCTCCTCTCCCCGCCCGGCGAATCCCCCGCCCCCGTCCACACGGCGTAATTGCGGGGCGTAATTACGTCCCGCAATTAAGCCGTGTGAACATAGCCTTACAGAACTAAATAGAGAGAGCTGACAAGTGTGGCAACATATTCAGCCAGGACAATGCTAAAGCCTGGAGAGATGAAAAACCACTGAACTGAGTATGTAGCAATAACCTTTCCACTTTCCTCCACCAGGGATCCATAAAGTAATCCCTTCACAGCTCTAGGCCACCAGGGATTCCTATATTAACCGCTTCATTGCGCTAGACCATTATGTAGGCTGCATTACCGCTTTCACTGCCCACCATCAGGGATCCATATTAACCCCTTCACTAAACTAGACTACTTGTAATTTTTGCATTAACCTCTTTAGTAAAATCAGGGGTACAGTGTACATTTATAGGTCATTTCAGGGGACACAGCTCGTGGAATTATTATATTCGGGGCAGAGCTTGTTAGCTATTGTCTTTAGGGTGCATAGCGTGTGGCACTATGAGGCTGCATGAGTAAGGGGCCAAATATTTATATGCAATAGACTGCAAAGGCAAGAAGTAGCTGGAGGAAGTCATGGCAGCATGGCCCAAAAGAAAAGGAATGACTCTAGAGAAGATGTCAAGATAAAGTTTTCATTAGTTTCATGTTGAGATAGCTAACTTTTTTTATTCTGCCTTATGGTGAGGCTGTATGTAATAAATATATGAATTTTAGATTTTTTCTTTTTTTTTCGTTGGCGTTCACAGTTTTTATTAATTGATATGCTAATTTTATGGTATTTAGAGTTAGGGACGCAGCAATACCCATTATGTGTAGCTTTTTTTTCAACAAAATAAAGTGGTTTTTTTACAAGCCTTGAATAGACTTTAAAAGGTTCTTGTACATAGTAGACACAGAAACCAGCATTTGTCCTTTGTCTGTCATGGCAACCATGGGCACACTGCAATCACATTGCATGGGTGGCCATGGGTAAAAGAGGGTGCCTTCTCCCTCTGTCAACCACCTAGATGCCATGGACTCTACTGACCATGGCATCTAAAACTATAAATGGCTGGAATCAGATTTGGCTTGATTTCCAGTCACTGCAGCTAGAGCCCGGCTCTATATTATAGCTGACTTCTGCTGCAAGTGGTGCAGACATAGCCTCTGACCCTGCACCATTCCAGCCCAATTTTTGCAATTCCGATCCACTTCTAAAGGAGTTGTGGTAACAGCACAGGGCATTCTGCTCAACTGTTTCCATAATCCCAATAAACTGTGGTGGCTGCATTCTGAATTCAATTATTTAAATTTAATTATTATGGTGTTGTATTTTAAGATCTTTTTTATTATTCAGCCTAAAGGAAGCAGCACCCTGGGCTCTAACCGCCCGAGTTACTAGCTGCAAAGGCTTAGCGGGAACCTTGCCAGCAATGCAGCTAGAAGCTACAGGGGGGCTGCAGCCCGCAGCCATAAAGAGAAGTTGCTGAAGTTTTTCACCAGAGCATATGAGCTTTTATCTATAACCCTGGATTTATATTCTATTTAGGACTCTTGAAAACTGGGTTACAAACACTATAAGGAATGTAATGGTTGTCAGGACCTAGTGCAAATTATTTTTGTATGGATATTCTGCTTTGGAATGTGTGTGTAGTCTGTGGTACTTACCAAGGTATTTTCTTCTGCATCTCTGTAGATATCAGACTCAGCAACTTGTCCCAGAATATAGTAATGGGGCCTGTGACAACAAAATTGAAAAATTATGTTGTGCAAATAATGACTTGGAATATTTTCTTCATCATATAAAAATGATATAAGTAATATTATTACTTGTTCTGTAGACCAAGAAGGTAGGGTGTATGACTACTGTAGGGCCAATGTTGGTGGCTCTCAACTGCTTTCCCTGATAACTTTGCTATACTGATTACCGTACCTGCTGTGGCCGTTAAATGACCAACGTTGTTACAGCTTTCATTCAGGTCCTTACTAGATGTATAAATCTATGGGAAATAAGTTCTCCCTAGTGGTAGCAAGAATGTAGCCAAAACTGTATAATTTATTAAAGGGGTTTTACCACAAAGTAAAATTGACGTGGGAAGCTTGCAAATGAAATAACAAACATTTTCACCATTCATCATTATTAAAAATTCTGCACCGCTTTTGTTTTAGCTGCTCCTTTAATGATCCATTGTTTACAGCTAGTCTCCAGGGGATACGACCAGGGCTGAGAGCTCCTCACTCCTGGTCAGACATGCTCAGACATCCCCTCTCCTCTCCGGCAGCTACTGAGTGTTCAAACCCCAGGTGCTGTCATTCTACTCCTGTCCTCTGTGCTCTTTAGTAATTAGTCAAACAGTGCAAATAAAAAAGAAACCTAACCTTTGTGCATTGATAAAGAGAAAAAAAAACCACAGGTTTGGTTCATGCAGGGATTTGAATCTAGGACCCTTGTTCCTAGAGGCAAAAACTTTACCTCTCAGCTACTCACAATGCTTTACATAAATAGACCTTTCTTTGACTACAAAGAGGAAAGGCATGGTGATGTCATCCTGCTGGGTCACATGATATGCAATTCAAACAAATCACACACCCCCCTCCATCTTAGCACACAGAGCTGAAGAGCTGGATACAGAAGGTATGAGATCGTGGCAAAACCCCTTTAAGTCAGAAAAATGAAGCACCACTACACAGATATATGATGATGTTAACCAGTACAGAATTTGGGACCTAAAATGGAATGATGTTCACTACCTTAAGCATACAGTAGCACATTTTGTGGAGCCCTTAATGTGGGGTGGGGACCACTCTGAATTATAGGGCCCTATCATTTTAATGTGCACCATTGATTAAGGAGCTTAAACTTAAATGTCATTTCATAATTCTTCTGGGCATCATTATCATCTAAACTAATATTATTATTATTATTATTATTATTTATTTATTTTAAAGCGCCATTGATTCCAGGGCGTTGTACATTCGAGGGGGGTTACATACATTACATAAGTCAAACGAGTACAGTGATAAGGGATAATGACAATTGGCACAACAAAGGGAAAGAGAATCCTACCCGCAAGGGCTTACAATCTACAAGGAGGGGGAAAGAGACAGAAGGTAGGGGCAGACCTGTTTGTGGAGGGTGTAGTGGCAGCAGGGTTATTGTAGGTTATAGGCAAGCCTGAAGAAATGGGTTTTCAGATTGGTTTTGAAGCTGGTGAAAGTGGAGGAGAGTCTGATGGGTTGGAGCAGTGAGTTCCAGAGTGTGGGTGAAGCACGGGAGAAGTCTTGGAGACGGTTATGTGAGGAGCTGATAAGACGAGAGCAGAGAAGAAGGTCCTGTGAGGAGCGGAGATTGCGTGAGGGGAGGTATCTAAAGATTAAGGCAGAGATGTATGGAGGGGAGAGGTCATGGAGAGCCTTGTAGGTCATGGTTAGTAGCTTAATATAACTCTTTTCAAGTCTGCATTCCAGTAGCAACTCACAATTGAGTCCTAAAAGTGACTGTGAGTAATCCAAATATTACAGAGACAGCCAATCCAATGTCCATGTTCAGGCAGATGGTCGACATGAAGGTCACAAGCCATATCAGCTGAAACAGGACAAATCTATCAGTCACTGATTTATATCATCATTAAGAACAATCTTGTTATAATAATGTTCTGTAATATATCAAGTACAATCAAATAGAACAAGTAAATTCCTGCTAGATCACAATAAACAGGAGTAAAACACAGTGTTCTTGGCAGTTCCCAGCACAAATATTTATCAGCAGATGCCTTGTGCTGTAAATTTTATAATTAGTTCTAGCTAAGTCTGTCTACACAGCACTGGTTTTTGGTCGGATTTTCGGTGGATTCAGTATTTAGAATCCACAGAAAATCCAACTGTAACCAGTACCCTATAGCACGCAATAGAAAATCCGAGCTGTAGTCTACACAGCACAGATTTTTTCCAGCCGGCTTTGAAATCCGCCAGATTCCAGCGGATTTTAAAACATGCTCTGTCTTCCTCCAGATTCCCATTGGATTCCCGTACAGTCAATGTACTGTGCTGGTAGGAAATCTGAAAACCAACCGTGGTTTTTAGCACAAACCCGCGCCAAAAACTGCGGTCTGGCTATGTTAAAATGATTTTGGATGGCATTTTTGTATAGACATAGCCTTTGCAGGCAAATTAGTCTTTTGTACTGGCAAGGAATGTATAATATTGTTCCTCTTGTGTTTCATGGTTCATGAAAATAATGTTAAAACTACAGTGAAGCCTGACACACAGGCAATGAAATAGGGCAGGGTTTACAACACACAACCCCAGTGCCCCTCTATGCAGCCCCCAGTCATCAGGACACAAACATGCTTTTTTGTCTTTGTCCTTATACTTCAGAAAGTAATATTCATCTTTTGACAGCTGCAGTCAACTGATGTCACTGTTCTGATTGGCACTGTATGTCTGGCTCTTATAGTGGGCTGGGTATGGCTGGCACTGTTATGGTGGGCACTATGTGGCGGGCACTTTTGTGGTGAGAACTGTATAGTGGACACTGTATGGTTGGCACTGCTATGATGGGCACTGTATGTCTGGCTCCGATAGTGGGCTGGGTATGGCTGGCACTGTTATGGTGGACACTGTATGGCTGGCACTGTTATAGTGTGCACTGTATGGCTGGCACTGTTATGGTGGGCATTGCATAGCTAGCACTATATTACTGTATATAATATTTTAAGGTACCTAAATGAGCAATCCAGTGAGAACCATTCCTCTATTGTATCTGGATTTCTTCCTTAAAGGAGTATTAATTTCCGTGACAAAGTCACAAGGTATACCATAAAAATGTCTGATATGTTCGTGACTTCAGAGAGGAGGAGGAGATTTGGAGATGAGGCTATATATGTGCATTGTTCTCCCCCATTCTTATCTTTATCGGTCAATAAAGTGGAACCAAGACCTTTCGGGCCATTTTGGATATTTATAGTTGTAGTGCCGTAAGATTTACTACGGCCTCTGGGAGAGGTACAATATGGAAATGTGGCTCTTGGACCAGAAAATGTTGTGCGTCCCTGGAAAGAGGGAACATAACCATGCAGTAGTAGATAGTGATAGAATAATAGTGCACATATATAGGTGATTTAAAGTATGTGAAAGCTGTGTGCCAATTCCTAACTTTTTGAGTTATCATTCTGTTCAAGAAATGTTTAGTGTTTTAGAAATGTAAATAATTGAACTATTATTTAGCTTATATTTTTACAATACTTGTTTTTTACAAACTCCACAAAGATGGTCACCTACTTGAAATCAAAGCCTATGACCATCTTGGTAGTGATACAACCCACAATGCAAGGTTTCCCCATTTAGCATTACTTACCAGATCACACCTGTTGGTTCGCCATAGGAGGGGTATATCCGTAAACTGTTTGTACATGCCCTTCAGGTTGGCAATGACAATGGAGGACAGTATTGCCTTTATAGAAGACAAACAATGAATATAATGGATGGGTTAATTCTATAATGTTGCTGAGATTGGTACACTATATACATCAGATAAATAAAAAGTCAGCTGCAACAAGACCATAGAGATGAGAAGTCCAATATGAGTGCACTACACCTTAGGGCTTCTTGCAGTCTGCCAAAGGATTTCTAGTTGCCCGCAAAAGGGGTGGGGCTCATGCAACCTTTGCTCCAAAATGGGTGTTTCCTGGCAGCCTGGGAGTGCTCCTGGGTTGCCTGGGAACGTTCCAAGGTTTGGGAAGTAAGCCACAAACCAAAGAAGTGTAGTTTATGTTAATTCTAGCCCCCACCTCCTGCCAAGGTCTGATTATACATGAACAGGCAAAAGTTATACAGGATCCCATTACCTGACAAATCTTAAATCACCATTTACACAATGACAGCCTTCGCTAGTTAACACCACCTCCATTATCTAAGATTGCAGTCTTTCATGTAAATATCCCCTTACTTTCATATCACAGCTCTCCCTAGATTATCCCCCATTAAAGGGGTTCTACCACAATAGACAATGATGGCATATTTCTGGGATGTGCCACCCTTGTCTGATAGGTGTGGATCCCAGCTCTGGGATCCGCACCTATCTCGGGAACAGGCCCCAAAACTCACAGAGCAGACTGGAGAGTTCTATGGGAGTTCTGAGCAGAGCCAAACCCACCTCAGCTGTACTCAGAAGTCCCATAGATCAGGGTGGAAAGTGACTGCACAAGCGTGGCCAACTTTTCAGTCTGCACTGTGACTGGCAGCCAACTTTTCCATTCGTGGCAGAATCCACTCCCTACACATATTTTAGCGTGTATCTGAGGGAACACCCTAAATCGGTCATTCATTCTCTGCTTGGTAATGGTAATGAGGTGGTTA
This sequence comes from Phyllomedusa bahiana, assembly GCA_025379985.1. Taxonomy (NCBI): domain Eukaryota; kingdom Metazoa; phylum Chordata; class Amphibia; order Anura; family Hylidae; genus Phyllomedusa; species Phyllomedusa bahiana. The sequence goes on from JAODAL010003993.1 coordinate 54,158, forward strand.
CATTCAATTTTATTGTAAACTGAAATGCCTTTTTAGGCCCAGTCAGTAGTGCAGCCAGTTTGGCTTCTAGATGTCGACACAGGTGTAAACTACAATATTTTGTAATATAAAGAAAACCAAGCTAAGATAATGCAGCAGGTTTATTTCTAGTCCTAAGGAAATCCAGGAATTATCAGACCTGCTGCATGTGCACCTGTATTCACTATAAAATATATTTTTTTTCATGTAATTATACTATTAAGTTCTATTAATGATACTATCACTTTACCCTCGCTCTGCTGCTCTGTTCCAAATATAGCTGGACAGGCATAGGAGCCCATTACAAAGTTATATTTTACCATTTCTATTAGTTATTTCCAAATTCTATGGATTTGTTTTTCATGTTTCTGCTTTAGGGAAAGCAGGATTACAACTAACATGAGCGGAGTGAAGTGGAGAAATACCTACCTTTGGAAGACATGTAAAGAGTTCACCCGCCTTAAGAATGATCACCAAAATAATCATCGCAGATATGGATCCAGCAATCTGGAAATAAGGGAAAGAGGTTCAGTGGCAAATAATTGTAATTTACATCTAAATTATGTTCTAATTGCAGATGTGCAGTGTATCAGAGATCCCTCCTTTAATAGCATTACTGTGAGCAGGACATGGTCGGGACAATTTTTCAGCTACTGGATGAAACAATATATTACATGACAACAGTTAGAGTTCTTGAAATTGGTAAGGAATTAAATTATAGAAGTGTTACAGAAAGGTGTGGAACTTTTTACTATATAATAATTAAGCTTTCACACCTTTATTTCCCATGGTGTACTTTTACATCAAGAAGACATTAAAGGGGTTGTCTCACTACAAGGATTGCTTTTTATGTTAAAGATCTTGCAAAAACAAGTCACTTTGCAATATATGTCCATTAACTGTGTCCTACCTATTCTGAGATATCCCCTCTTGTATGGGCTGCATCAGCTCCTCAGGTCGCTATAGCTACAGATCTGTTTGATCTCTCGTGATAGGCTGTCAGCACTGGTTGCTATAGCTACAGACCTGGCTTCTATTGCAGCCTAGTGGAAGCCAGTAAACACATCCCTGAATTCAAAGTGACATCAAGAAAACAGGACTGAGGTAAGATGAATCTATGTAGTGAGACAACCCCTTTAAGGACAGGTGCAGACTAGTCCCCGGCGCCGCCGCTATCCGCCGCCGATCGTTAGGGTCCTAAGCCGCTACCAGTCGCTAAGCTATCGGCTTAGGGGCTTAGGACCTTGGCGACGGCAGCGGTGGCGGGACTAACTGTATGTGCGTCCGCCGGACGCACATACAGTTAGATGCTTTGGGCGGAGCAGAGAGCTGCGCAAGTACTCTGGGCCGCCCGGCAGGAAGCGGGCCCGTGCGCGCCGGTGCACGGGCGGTGTGCCCCTCTCACTCTGCCCGCGCGCGGGCCTGGTGACGTCACACCACCCCTGAAGAAAAAGACCTGGACAGCGACAGCGGCGGGGCGCGCGGTCAGGGGAGTGCTGTCAGTGTCTTACTTTAATTGTCTCTATTCATGCTGGGGCCATTATCAACTCTATATGTGAGGGGGGGGGCCTGTTAAACAACTTCTATATGTGCAGGGGGGCCGTTATCAACTCTATATGTGCATGGGGGGCCCTGTTATCAACTTTCCAATGCGTCAGGGGGGGCCTGTTATCAACTTCTATAGTGCAGGGGGGCCTATTATCAACTTCTATAGTGCAGGGGGGGCCTTTTCAACTTCTATAATGTTCAGGGGGCCTATTATCAACTTCTATATGTGCAGGGGGGTCTGTTATCAACTTCTATAATGTGCAGGGGTGGGCCTGTTATCAACTCTATATGTGCAGGGGGGGCCTGTTATCAACTTATATATGTGCAGGGGGGGCCTGTTATCAACTTCTATATGTGCAGGGGGGCCTGTTATCAACTTCTATATGTGCAGGGGGGCCTGTTATCAACTTCTATATGTGTCGGGGGGCTGTTATCAACTTCTATATGTGCAGGGGGGCCTATTATCAACTTCTATATGTGCAGGGGGGGGGCCTGTTATCAACTTCTATCTGTGCAGGGGGGGCCTGTTATCAACTTCTATAGTGCAGGGGGGGCCTGTAATCAACTTCTATATGTGCAGGGGGGCCTAATTATCAACTTCTATATGTGCAGGGGTGGCCTATTATCAACTTCTATATGTGCAGGGGGGCCTATTATCAACTTCCAGATGTGTAGGGGGGCCTATTATCAACTTCTATATGTGCAGGGGGCCTGTTATCAACTTCTATATGTGCAGAGGGGGCCTGTTATCTACTTCTATATGTGCAGAAGGGGCCTATTATCTACTTCTATATGTGCAGGGGGGGCATGTTAACCACTTGTATATTTGCAGAGGGGCTAATATCCCCCTATATATGTGCTTGTAAGGCCTATAAGCTACCTAAAATATATACGTGCTGTGGGGCTTATAAGCTATCTATATACCTGCTGGGAGCCCTTATAAGCTATCTATATAACTGCTGGGGGACCAAAAAGCTATCTATATACCTGCTGGGGGACCAAATAAGCTATCTATATACCTGCTGGGGGACCTATAAGCCTGCCCATAACCTGCTGGGGAACCTGTAACCTGCCTATATATCTGCTGGTGGTAACCTGTAACCTCCCTATATACCTGCTGGGGGACCTGTAACCTGCCTATAAACCTGCTGGGGACCTGAAAAACCCTCCCCTATTAACCTGCTAGGGGACCTGTAACATCCTATATACTGCTAGGGGACCTTAACATCCAATAAACCTGCTAGGGGGACCTGTAACATGCCTATATACCTTTTAGGGACCTGTAACCTCCCTATAAACCTGCTAGGGGACCTTTTAACCTGCCTATATACCCGCTAGGGGAACTGTAACATACCTAAACCCGCTGGGGTGACCCGTAACCTGCCCATATACGCTGGAGGATCCATAACCTGCCTATATACCTGCTAGGGAACCTTTTAACCTGCCTATATACCTGCTAGGGGACCTGTAACAGACCTATATACCCGCTGGGGGACCCGTAACCTGCCCATATACCTGCTGGAGGATCCATAACCTGCCTATATACCTGCTAGGGGACCTGTAACCTGCCTATATACCTGCTCGGGGACCTGTAACATACCTATATACCCGCTGGGGGACCCGTAACCTGCCCCTATACCTGCTGGGGGAAATGTAAACTACACACCTACCGTGAGACATATAAAAGTATATAACCACCTACTGGGACGTATAACTTACTGGGGGACCCTATTACCCTCACTGGGGGACACATAATTTACTGCGTTGTGAAGTCGCTAACAGTCGTTAAGCCGGTTGTTAAGGCCTCAAGACAAGTCAGTTGATAAGAGCTTAGCAATCGACTCCGGGGACTACTGCAGACTGACTCACAGGTGAGCATGGGCTCCTGGACATTGTAGCTCCCGGGCATAGCAGGCCTTAGGAAGCTTTTCAGGTAGAAAGATAGAGAAAGAGAGGCAGAAAGCAAGAGTAATGGGCAGTATGTGCAGTCATGTACAGTAGCTATAAGATGATACCCGAAAATCAACTCTGCTGGTGGGCCAGGCACCCCAGTCCAACATTGGGTATGAATAGTATTTACTTCTATAGGTTGGCATGACTTCCATTCCCTTCTACCAGGCATATCATCACCATATCCTACTGAGTTTCTCACGTTACTTTAAAATGGGGATGAGAACAACCTAATCTGTCTAGGGCAGCGGTTCTCAACCTGTGGGTCGCGACCCCGGCGGGGGTCGAACGACCAAAACAACAGGCCCGCCCCTAGCCCGGGCAGGGCGGGCCGGCCGGAGAGCTGAGAGGGCGCCGCACTGGCTTAATAGCTGCAGGGGGGGCCGCTGTGGCCACCGCGCGCCCCACCCTGCAGCTCTTGCATAGTGCGGCGCCCACAGCGTTTGTATTACTGAGGGGAGGGGGAGCAGTGGGCGCCGTTACTTGCAGCATTAGTGGCTCAGTGAGCCGCCTCTGTGAGCGCCACTGCGGCGAGGACGGACTTACGTCATAGATGCCAAGTCTCCCGCTTCTGGTGGGACTCTCCCGCAAATGGGGGTCATGTCCCGCCCCCCCCCGGCGAGTCAGCAAAATATCCCGCCGAGCACGCACGCAGGAGGTCCGCTCATGAGTTGATTTTGTGATCTGCTGCCGGCGGAGGATCAGAGGCTCCTGACAGCACGATCATGAAGAACAAACGTGGATAACACATTACAGCCGCCAGGTCAGCCCTTATCTCATAGCACATTATCGTCCGGAGGACGCAGCTCACACTGGAAGCAGCAATACCGGACGCTGGGAGATGCTATCTGATAGTGTTTTGTCTGGCAGAAGTTGTGACTGCACCTCCCAGCGTCGGTGCTGCTGCCTCCAGTGTGAGCTGCGTCCACTATCTCTGCCTGTCAGTGTGTCTCTCGGGCCGCTGCACTCCCCCCCCCTCATTCTCTGACCTGACCTCTCCCCCCTGCACTCCATCTCATTCCCCTCCCTTCCCCCTCCTCTCCTCTCACCTCCTCCTCACTGAGCAGCGATGACAGGATGAGAGTGTCTCTCCCTGTCTGTGTTCCTGTCGTGTTAGAGAGTGTGAGTGACATCTCGTTAGATAATTGGCTAACAATGTGGGCACTACCTGGCAACAGAGGGGGCACTACCTGGCTAACAATGGGGGCACTACCTGGCAACATTGGGGCACTAAACCTGGCTAACAATGGGGGCAAATACCTGGGAACAAAGTGGGCCCCTACCTGGCAACAGAGGGGGCACTACCTGGGAACAAGGGGGCACTCCCCGGCAACAATGGGGGGCACTACCTGGCTAACAATGTGGGCACTACCTGGCTAACAATGGGGCAACCCGGCACAATGGGGGCACTACCCGGCTAACAATGGGCACTACCTGGCAACAAGGGGGCACCACCTGGCTAACAATGGGGGCATAACTGGCAAAAAGGGGGAACTACCTGGCTGTAAGTGGGCACTACCTGGCAACAAAGGGGCACTAACTGGCTAAATGGGCACTACCGCAACAAGGGGCACTACCCCGGCTAACAAGGGCATACCTGGCAACAAGGGGGCACTACCTGGCCCAACAATGGGGGCACTACCTGGGTAACAATTTGGGGCACTACCTGGCTACAATTGGGGCACTACTGGCAAACATGGGGGCACTATCTGGGCAACAATGGGCATTTCTGGGTAAAAAATGGGGGCACTACTGGGAACAAGGGGGCACCTACCTGGCTAAAATAAGGGGGGACCCACTGCTAACTAAGGGGGCACCTACCAGGCTAACAAAGGGGGGCATCTACCTGGCTAACAAAGGGGGGCAACTACCTACGTGCGCCGCCCACTAATATCTCCTGCTTTTTCATTTTCAAAAGTTGGCAACTATGACTTACGTCCCGCCGGTTCTTGTGGGCAGTGCGTGCAGGACGCTGAAAGCGTGCTGCATCACGCGCCCACAAATGTACCAAGCATCAGGAACAGCCCTCCGTACTCAGTGCAGAGAGAAAAGCTGATAAATGTACGGCAGGGCTGTTCCTGGCTGCAAGGTAATTTAGTGTTAAACACACACACACATCCATTTCATCATGTAATGTCTGTATGTGGTACAAGTAATATGTTATTAACCTGTTACTTGTACCACATACAGCCATTACATGATATACACATTACATTTACCCCCCCACCCTTATAGGGGGGGCTGTGAGTGGCACATGAGGGGTCACATATGTAACCCCTCATGTGCCAATCACAGCCTCCCCCTGTATAAGGTTACATCTATGTAACGGCTCTGAGTGGTACCTTTATATGTATGTGACATGTAGATGTACCGCTCAGAGGCGTAACATATATGTAACACATAATGTAGATAAATTACAGTTTTGAAGTAGCCATCAAAATTATTTTTTGGTTTGGGATCACCGCAACATGTGGGGTCACAGCATTAGAAAGGTTGAGAACCACTGCTCTAGGGGCTTCATAACGGCTACATTGGCTGCTTCTAAATACTTTAGTCTCTGCCATATTCTCGTATTATTACCTGTGTGTTCCCTCCTGTACTTTCTTGCACAAGGCTCCTGGACATGGACGAGGTGACAGCAAAACAATGGAAGAAGCTGCCGGTGAGATTACTTAATCCAAGCGCAATCAGCTCCTTAGGAGTTAACATATAAATTGTGTTACAATCAGACGGTGAATACTGACAGGTGATAATTCACTTTTTCTACATTGTACATGGACAAAAATGATGCACATCTTATTTATATAAAAAGCATACCTCATATAAGGTTGAAGGCTAGGAATGTAATAGAAAAGTGATAATACAGTACTTGCCTGGTTACTGTCCACCTTATATCCAAGCTTTGTTGCAAACATTTTAGCTAGAGATATAGTGATGGCATATCCAACCACTGCAATGGCAAAGGCATTCCCAACAACATGTGCAAAAAATTCAGGATTAGGGATTGTTGGCAATACCATCCTGTAACAGAGAAATGAAAACAAATATTACTACCCCTTAGTGCATGAATGTAATTACTATAATACTGTAATACTATAAAAATGCCCCTATATACAAAGATATAATTATAATAGCTTCTCAATGTGCAAGAAAATAACTAACATAATACTGCCTCCTATATACAGCATTATAACTACTATAATACTGCCCCTATGTACAAGCATAGAACTACTATGATTATGCCCTTTGTGTATAAGAATATAACTACCATAATACTGCCCCCTATATACAAGAATATAACTCCTTTAATACCTATCCCTGTGTACAAGAATATCACTACTATACTTCCCCCCCTATGTACAAGGATAAAACTAATATAGTACTTCCCCAATGCATAAGATAATACGTACTATAATTCTGTTCCCTATGTACAAGAAAATAACTAACATAATACTGCCTCCTATATACAGCATTATAACTACTATAATACTGCCCTGTATGTACAAGAATAAAACTACTATTATACTGCCCACTATGTACAAAAATAAAAGTACTATAATACTGCTCCTATATACAGGAATATAATTATTATAATACTGCTCCTATGTACAGGAATATAACTGCTATAATACTGCCCCCTATGTACAAAAATATAACTACTATAATACTACCCCTATGCAGAGGAATATAACTATAATAATACTGCTCCTATGTACAAGAATAAAACTACTATAGTACTGCCCCCCTATGTACAAGAATATAACTACAATAATACTGCCCCTATGTACAAGAATATAACTACTATAATACTGCCCCCTTTGTATAAGAATATAACGACAATACTGCTCCTTTCATTTAAGAATATAACAAAAATAATAAAGGCTAGGTGATTAATCAAATCACTTCAGATAATTCGATTCAATTAATCTGAGAAACCTGCTTCTGCACCAACCAGATCTGAGTTTACTGTAAATGACTGTAAATCTCTCATAGCGCTGCCTCCTGTCTATATGAGGGTGAACTACAAGTAGACTACACTTGCCCACTTATAAAGTTATCCTGTTGTGCTTTGCATTGTCAAACACAGAGCCATATTTCCCACCAGGCACTAGTGGTCCTGTGCCTATAGAGACGCCATGAGGATGGCCATCGCTGGTGTCTAATGTTGCACTTCTGATTTGGGTTGATGCCAAATTTGACCTGAATCTAAGCTATGTGATTAGTGTAGGCAAAAATCACCCAAAAAATCAATCTAACCCTTATTTTTTTTCTTTTTCTGGACAGGATCATCGCCGCTGCAGCCACTGTTTGGATGCGGTGGTCACTTGCCACTTGATTACATCACCTCTCTGAGCTGTTCACTTCAGCATGGTGACATCGGCTGAGGCACATGACTGCGGCAGCCAATCAGTGGCTGCAGCGGTGACATTGCTGTCCAGAAAAAGAATAAAGTAAGCAGAAGATTGGAAGATCTAGCGCTGGAATGGAGGAGTAGAAGAAGGTGAATATAGGTTATTTTTTTCGTTTGAATAATAGCATCATAACATGTTTTTTGTATGAACTGGACAACCCCTTTAATTTACCTCCCAGTGTTGCTTCAGTTCCTATGTCACTACTGCTGCAGCATTTCTTCCACTTTGACATCTGATGTCACTTCCATTTCCCTGGGTTACAATTAGGCTTTGAAAACCATAAGTGACGTCAGACAATGCCAACATCTTGGCTGCCATCACTTCCATTTTCCACAGCATATGGGTAATCTGGGGAAACCTGAAGTGATGCCAGGGGGTTGTGCTGGAAGTGGTGCCACAGTGGTAGCGACGCAAGGCCTGGACAAATACTGAAAGGTATGTTGACCCCTAAAATCAATAACTGTGACCTTAACTTAGGGTTGCAGTTACAGATGTTGTTAGGAACAGGGTTAGACATAGGGATAAGGTTCAGGTTTGGATGTCCTGAACCCAATTTTTTTTTAGTTCAGTCAACCCAAACGGGGCCTTGTTTGAGCAACTATGGTCACTAATGTGGTTTTCCATAAGTTTTCAGAACTCCCTAAATGTACCCTAATGTCTTGAAATAAGAAAAGGTACTCACCCACTCCAGCCCTGACAGTGTTCCGACAAGTCTCCTACCGATGACGTCACGTACATCACTCACATGATATTGCAGCCTATCGCCGACCTCAGCAGTGATATACCATTCATAACTATTGAGGCAGTGATTGGCTCACAGTCATGTGAGGAACACTAGAGCAGTGGCCGCATAGATGAGCACTGGCTAGTAAAAAGTGGGAGTGGTGTGTGTGCTTGACATGCACGGGTTGTCCGCCAGAAAATGAGAAAGAGAGGGAGGAGAATAATGGTTCTACCTCTACTCTGCACTGCAAAGTGAAGTGAATGCTCCATTTGTGGGCTTTTGTCTGCTGCCCCACTAATTTATAGACAGCAGCCTGGAGTTGTGGGGGAGCTGGATGCTCTACTCAATCCTCTTGAGAAGTGGCCTCCATGCACAATAGGCCACAAACCGTCAAGGAGTGAGGGCTGAATATGTTATGAAGACTCAGCCTGAAGACTAACATTCGCGTTAAACGCGATGTACCCTGGAAAATAGGGACATAAATAGAAGGCCAAGATGTGAGGGAACATGGAGGAAGCAAAGATTTAGGGTAACATGCTGGAGTTTTAGATTAGAGTAAGTTAGTTGTGTCAGGCAGAGTTGATATTTGGACGAGACCTGGCAGAGGCTTAGTGTATGTTCACACGCTTGTTGGATCCATGTGAACGTGCGCTTTTAGATGCATGGTTGGGTCCATCTACACGGACAAAAATACGCATCTGGCAATGAGCAGTATGTTTTACGCTGCTCGCAATGAAAAACACGTATCGGTGTTCACACGAGTGATCGCTGATGCGTGTTTGCATCGTATCTTTCGGATCCGTCTTTCAGATCCTTTCCAAGAATTGACATGTCAATTCTTGATCCCAAAGACGTAGCAGGAGCCCTATGATAAAGTAGAGGGTGTGATCCTGCTGCATCCAACATGGATCTAAACACGCAGCTGCATGTTGGATCCGATTGCGCTACATTTTGGATAAGTTTTTCGGGTCCAACACGGGCCCTAAATCGTATCCAAAAATGTCGTGTGAACATACCCTTAGGCTAATTTAAGATAGGCTGATGGTTGCCCATTAGGCACAGCAATCAATGTATTGTAAGTCCATCAGTGCTACTTGAAAGGGGGTGAATTTTTTAGTAGCAATTCCCATTTACAAGGGAAGATGCTATTGTTTGTTGCCTGGTAACAGGGTCTTTATGCCGAGCAGTAATCAGGAACAAATGTTTTCATGAATGTTTGTTTGGCCAATAATTGTCCCATGTAAGGCTATGTCTCCACTGCACACATTTTTCAGTAGTTTTTTCAGCGTTTTTCGTTTTCTGAAACTGCTGAAAAAATGACTGAAAACGGATCCCATAGACTGTTAGGCTATGTTCACACGGCTTAAAATGGCACGTAATTACGGACGTGATTTCGTCCGTAATTACGTCCCTAAATATGCCTAAAATAATGGTCAGGGGATATATAATTGATTGCAATGTAAAATACGTCTCCTTGTTCACACGAGGCGTATTTACATGTCGTAATTACGCTGCGTTTTCACAGCGTAATTACGATCACAAAATTAAGTCCCCTGTCAATTATTGAACCGTATTTGCGACGTAATTACGCCTTCTAGCCCCATAGAAAATAATGGGCAGCGTATTTACGTCATGGAAATCAGTGCCACACTTTTGTGCACGTATTTGCAGCGTAAATTACGCCGCAAATACGTTCAGAGGTCAAATAGAGTTTACAGTCTCTAGCCAGACTGTCTGGTTTTGTATCAATTTTTTGGGGAGGGATTATTCTTGAATCTCAGTTTTGCAGATAAATTCTTCTTTAAAAGCATTGACTCTCATCAAGGAGGATGTCCACAACCTTCTCTCGTGGAATGGCTCCATACCAGCGCATGCGGTTAGATGTGGGTGCCCCCATATCGGAGGTATGAGGGACAGGGAATACCCAATGTAAACTGGCACAATTATGTTGAATTCATTTTCTTTTATAGGATCCATGGGTGGAATTATTGAATTAATTATCAAATTATTATCTTTTATTTTGTTTGGGTGTGGGGAAAATAGGGTCTATCTACAATGTAATAGGCAGATTTGAGAAAATAATATCTTCAAAGAAAAATATGGGTGCTGATAGGTCACTTTGAAAAATACTACTGTGTTTATTGGTTGCCTAGCAGAAATACGCGACTGAATTACGGACGTAATTACGCGTGCAATACGCGTGCAATACGCGTGCAAAAATTACATCCCCGAAGCGTTTTTCGGTCCGTAATTCCGGGAGCAGCTCTGAACGTACTATGGACGTATTTTATGGACGAAATCACGTCCGTAATTACGTGCCATTTTAAGCCGTGTGAACATAGCCTAATAGTTAAAACGTTCTGTAGTCTACACAGAACTTTTTTTTCAGCTCATTTCTGCTCCCGGTCTTTTTTTTTTTTTTTTTTAAAAACATGTTGCAAAAAACGCCAGAGCAGGGCAGAAAATTTACCATTGGAGTCTATGTAACCCGCCTTACATTTTTTGTCACCTTTTTTTGCAGAAATCCACATCAATTAATGCTGCGCATTTCTGGAAAAAAAAAACATGGTTTTTGAGCTGTTTTTGACAGGCACTAGACAAAAAAAAAACTCTGTTTTATGAACGGTTTTAAGATTTGGTTTTCAGTGAGTTTTTTTGTCCAATGTTATGTAGACCTAGCCTAAAGGGCCATTTAGACCAAGGGTGACAGAAAGGGGGCTGAGATTAGGAGGAAATATTGTGTAGGTTTATACTAGAGGTGACAAGAAGACAGCTAAAAAAACAATTCTAAAGGGCCCCACCTAATGTTTAAATCAGCGGATAAACCCGAGCATGTTCTTTGTTTTTTTGGGCTGATTTCGGGCCCTTTTGTGGGGAAATAAATAATTTTCATCTGATAAATGATTTTGAAAAAAGGGCCTTTCTTTAAAAGGCCTTTTTCACACGGTTTAAAAATGGGCCCGTATTTCGGTCCGAAAATAGGGGGCCAAAAGTGCCCCAAAATTACGGGCCAAAAAAGGGCCCATTCATTACGGAAATTTCCCACAGTTACATGAAAACCCTTTTGGATTAGTCCCTTCCCCGCCCACCCGAAGCCCCCCGGGCAGGGAGATAATTGACATGCTTTTTTCTAGGGGCCCGTATACGCCCCCTAAGGTGTTTGTCAAAGGGGCTGGCGAAGTGCGGGGCCCCCCCGTCACTCCCCCGCCCCGCCCCCCCCCTTTCCCAAGGGCGTAATTGGGGGCAAAAATTACGCCCCCCCTTTAAAGGGCCGTTTTGAACCAAACCAAATGGTGACAGGGGGGGGTTTAGACCCAAAGGGGGGAGCAAAGGGAAAGCCGGGGACTCGGGGTTGACGGGGAATTTTGTTGGGAGCATGATTTTTTTGGGGGCTGTGAGGTATTAAGGCTTTGTTCACACGGTTAATTGCGGGACGAAATTTTACGCCCCGCAATTACCCCGGTTTGGACGGGGGGGGGGGGAGCGGGGGGTAAGCGGGGGGGGCCGGCCCCTTCGCCGGCCCCTTTTACAAACACTGCTAGGGCCGGGGTATACGCCGCTAGAAAGTGACAGGTAAATTTAAATTCCCCGCCCGGCGGTTTCGGGGGGGGGGGGGGGGGAAGACGAAAATCCATAGTTCTCTTGAGAACGGGTAAATTTAACCGAAATTTAATGGGCCGTTTTCGGCCCGTAATTGGGCACTTCGGCGCGTAATTAGGGGCCCGGGAAAAAAGGGCCCCATTTTAAGCCTTTTGTGAAGGGGCCCCAAAACGGGGGGAAGCACGGGAAAATTTGGGGGTTTAACTGAAAAGGAGTGAGTTGGGCACTGAGAGTTGGGATCTTTTGTACCTAAGATGAGAATGACAACTGCTGAGGATGACTAAGGGTTCAGGGGAGCAGAGATAGGAAGAGTTAGGTTATTTTTTCACAGGGAAATTTTTTAAATCCGTGTAACATATGTTTTTTAAAATGCGCATTTGGATCATTTCTTTCGGCCCCTAGATGGCCCAAACATGCAGCTAACAAATACAGATGTGTTTTTACTTTGTTTTTAATTTGAAACACGCATCGGCGATCCCCTGTGTCTTTTTTCCAACCCGTCTTTAAGATCCCTTCCAAGAATTGACTTTTTCCGGGAAAAATTTAGCAGGAGCCCTATTTATAAACTATGGGGTGCGATCCTTCTGGGACCAACAAAGCAAACCCAAACACACAGCGCGTGGGTTTGGGTACTTTTTGGATCGTTTAGGATCCGATCGACGCAGCTTTTTTTTGGGTGCGATTTTAGATCCAAAACGGATCCCAAAACCCTATCCCCAAAAACCGTGTGAACATACCCCTTTTGAATTATTTTTTTAGAATTTACTCAACCCTTTCCCAACAGGTGGGCCCAAGATAAAACCCCCTCCTTTAGCTCAATAGGAAAAGGGGTTTGGGGGGGGGTTTTTGGGTGTTATTTCCAGTGATGAAGGGGATTGTGTTTATGCCAAAGTTATGGGAGTAGAAATTTTGTAACACACAAATTTGGGATTATCCATCCAGGGGAAAGTATGGGGGAATTTTTCCAGTCATAGTATGACAAATTTTTAAAAATGGTATGGTTTAATTATTTGTCATTATAAGGGAGGGATTATCCAGCCATTTTAAGAGGTGGGAAACCATCAGGGGATGGGAGTGTTAAATTTTTAAACAGTGGTGCGGGGTTTGCTGTATTTTTATTTTCTGTAAAGGTGGGAATATTTAGTGACTGGAAATTTTTTAAATTTTTATTTGAGGGGGGAAGGCTAACTTGGGATGCAATTCCCTTAAAAGATAAAAGTGCTCCCCAAAATTTTCCCAATAGAGCACATGACACTTGGGAAACACCCGTCCCCCCCTCCAAATAAACCCAGGAAATTTGGGACAGGACCAAACCCTTTGGGCAATACTGGGAGGGGGCCCCGCCCAAAAATTAAAAAAGGGGACTATTGAATATAGTACAACATAGGAAATGCTGATGGACAGGGGGGCCCAATTGCTTCTGCTGTATTGGGCCCTGAAATTACAGAATGCAGTCCTGACAGGACTATATCAATCATACCACCAAATCATAACAATTGTCAAATTTAAAAGTGCCTTTGATGGGGGCCTCTTTATCATCTTTGCTTGGGGCGCTGAGTGCTGTAAATACTGCTAATTATTGTTATGAGGTTTTATGAACAATTTGTATTACATTGTTCATACATCCTTGTCCCCGACCCCTTTAGTGTGTGGTCGGGGGCCCGAAACCGTTGTAAAACCTTTATTGGTTTTGGGAAACAGATTCTTCGCTGTTATCCTGCAGAATAGGTGTAAGTCAGATGGTCCTTTAGGATGTGCTGCATATGACTTGATTTTTGAAGCACTTTTAAAATGTTTTTGGCACAGCATGTGTTAAAAAGGGTTAGGGGAAGTCAATATAAACCCCCGTTTTGAGGCCTCCCGGGGGATATGCTCAAAAGAGGCACATAAGAGGTTTCCTGAAAATTTTGCGTTTTACTGGGCAACTGGGGAGCCACCGAGGAGCATGACAATAGACTTAAAAGGGGGGTTTTCCCCTCAGGTTTATGATGCATCCTGTCACTTCCTTGGGGAGACTGTCTGTAAAATTTGGTTTAAAAATTCGTGCTTCACTCCCCTGTAAATTTTAAATCTGCTTTTCGTCTGCTAATTAAGGTTTTTGATTAGCTTAGAAGCTTTTGAAACCGCTAGGGAGGGGATTTATCTAAAGTAAACAGCAGTAAAAAAACTGCTTTTGTTTTAAAGTTCGGATAAACAAAAGCCCACTCTGGCTGACAGACCTGTGTGATGACGTCCCCTCCCCCGCTATCAATAGAAAAAAACATCAGGGAGAAAAGAGTCACAGGGCGTCACCCGGGGGAAAACCAAAAAAAACCAGGAAGGTGATAAAAAACATTTGTAGCTCCTTAACAAAAAAAAGATGAACAAAGCAAAAGTATATGGAAAATGCTTTATTTAGTGTTTCCCCACATTTTTTAAAGCAAATTCTTTGTAGTGAGGGCAACCCCTTGAAGAAGAGAGGCCGCAGAGTAACTGAAGTCTAAGGAACAGTAGAGTCTGTCTGACTGCATTCTGGAGATAAAAACTATTAGAGATTTCAATCTGAGTTGGTAAGAGAGCCATAAAGGATGATAAGTCTGAGGCATTGTTCATAAGGGTGGCTACATACTGCTGGGAGCAATGTAAAGGCCTTAACAAATTGAGAAATAAGACTGGAGAAGAGACTTTGGCCGAAAGTCCACCGTTTCTTTTTCCAATGCAGGACTGAGGTTTTTGTCACGTTTTGCGCAAACACCATGGTTGGTTTTTTTTTGCCCTCGGCCCTAGAATTGATTGTATGGGAAGACGATGAAAAAACTCAAAGTGCCAGCGTATTATACAACATTTTGTATAATAAGCCGGAACCAAAAGACAAGCAGAGAAAAAACGACCTGTGAGGACTACAGGTCGTTTTTTCTACTAATGTTTATGGGCTGGCTGAACAATCGGATTTTCGGCGGTTTTAGAATCCTAAAACCGCCAAAAATACAACAGTTTTTCATTGCACTGGAGACACATCCTTAGGCTATGTTCACATGGTGGAATTTCGGCGAAATTACGGTAATCCACAGTTCTCATAGAAAACTATGGATTACGCCTCCTCTCCCCGGGCATCGTATTGTACGCGCGGGGAGATAAGTGACATGTCAATTACTCGCGTCGAATACACGCCGAGAGTAATTACTGTCAATGGGGCCGGCGGGCTGGCCCCCTCCCCCGCGTCGCGGAAGTGTGCGCGTATCAGCTCGACTCCCGAACACCCAGCGTAATTGCGGGGCCAACTGTACACCCTGCAATTACGCCGTGTGAACATAGCCTAACTTACAAAGCATGTGTTGTAAATTAAGATAGAAGTGTTCAGGCCTAATGGTAACCACATCCTGGGATCAGCATCTGTAGTTATCCATCTTCTGCAAAAAGGGACCTTCTGCAAGGCACCAAAGACCAAAAATGTATAAACAGTCATGTTGAACTGCATATTGTTGAACAAGTAACTGTAATCCTGTCAAAGTGGCAGCATGCCAACTCTGTATTGAGGACTTGAACTGTAGGGACTGCTCTCTGGAAAGCCATAAGGGTGACCAGTGTCCACGCCGCAAAGCAAGCATTGTTAATAGTCAAGAAATTTCTAAGAATGAGCATCAGCTCAGCAGCTGCAGACAGCCCTGGATGCATTAAGGCATCTGTAGGCATGTTGCCAGTGCAGCACTGTCAAGCAACACCTAAGGCCATCAGTTATCATTGTAAAATTGCTATTAATCTGTTCAAGTAAATTTACCCACCAAAAGTGAAAAAATTCTCAAGCAGTACCCCTGCTAGAGACTGTAAGGGCTTGTCCCCACAGCAAGTTTTACAGACAGTTTTCAGTTTTGAAAGCCGTTTGTAAACCGGCTGTCAAACTTTATCACGGACCACTATGGAAAATCTGTGCAGCAGACCCAACTGCGCGGATTTTCCGGCAGACATTTTTTTAGATCGCTGGCAGTCCGAAAAACATTTAGCATGTTCATTTTTCCAACCAGTTTTCGGGCGGAACATGAACGTGTCATTGTGAAGGGTGAGGGCTTTTCTCCGCAAACAGCGGAGAAAAGCCATCCCCCTGCGGCCGTGTGCACTGCGAAAAAACAGTGCAAATACCGGTCGGATAATCCATCTCTGTGCCATTGGGACGGGCCCTTACCATTACATTCAAGTAATACTTAAAGTGGAAGTAACCACCAAGAGTGTCGTGCCTAAAAAAATAGATGTTTGCTTGCATCAACCAGTGTCTGTAACATTCCAGTGGGGATGTAGGACCAATCTCACATCATTAGACATTTCTAAGGGTGCAGTGCAGTCAGCTCAGTGTGTGATATTGTAAAGGTAATACAGCAAATGCTGGGACCAAAGGCCTCTTTTATGTCACTGTGCACACTATGATATTTAAAGATTAAGGGCCACATGTATGAAAACTGTTTTGGTCTAAGACTTTCTTTGTTGCCCATAGCAACCAGAGTTCCCCTTTAATTTCCTATAATGCTCTCAAAAAATGAAAGGGGAGCTCTGATTGGTTGCTATGGGCAACAAAGAAAGTCTTAGACCAAGACAGTTTTTATACATGTCGCCCTACGCCTTTAAGCAAAAGTGCATGCTGGGACTTTTAGTATTGCATCTGCTGAAATTTCCATGTCATTAGTTAAAGTGTATGTTTCATCGGACTGTGGGACATCCCACTCTCATATAATCCAAAACGGCACAAAACACTACTGTGATGTTTGGCTAATAGAAACATATAAATAATACATCAGGCTCATAGTTATGAGTCCCGTGTGCTCATGAAGGAAGCATTCCCCCACCTCTTCCTGAAGTGATTGACATTTTGCTGCTCTGTATCTGCATGCACAGCATCCTGGCAATCTCCGTGAGAAGTCTCCACCTACACTCACCGGCCACTTTAATAGGTACACCATGCTAGTAATGGGTTGGACACCCTATTGCCTTCAGAACTGCCTCAATTCTTCGTGGCATAGATTCAACAAGGTGTTGCAACGATGCTCAATTGGTACCAAGGGGCCCAAAGAGTGCAAGAAAATATTCCCCACACCATGACACCACCACCACCAGCCTGAAACCGTTGATACAAGGCAGGATGGATCCATGCTTTCATGTTGTTGACGCCAAATTCTGTCGCAGCAGAAATCGAGACTCATCAGACCAGGCAACGTTTTTCCAATCTTCTACTGTCCAATTTCGATGAGCTTGGACAAATTGGAGCCTCAGTTTCCTGTTCTTAGCTGAAAGGAGTGGCACCCGGTGTGGTCTTCTGCTGCTGTAGCCCATCTGCCTCAAAGTTCGCCGTACTGTGCGTTCAGAGATGCTCTTCTGCCTACCTTGGTTGTAACGGGTGGCTATTTGAGTCACTGTTGCCTTTCTATCAGCTCGAACCAGTCTGCCCATTCTCCTTTGACCTCTGGCATCAACAAGGCATTTCCCCCACAGGACTGCCGCTCACTGGATTTTTTTTTCTTTTTCGGACCATTCTCTGTAAACCCTAGAGATGGTTGTGCGTGAAAATCCCAGGAGATCAGCAGTTTCTGAAATACTCAGACCAGCCCTTCTGGCACCAACAACCATGCCACCTTCAAAGGCACTCAAATCACCTTTCTTCCCCATACTGATGCTCGTTTTGAACTGCAGGAGATTGTCTTGACCATGTCTACATGCCTAAATGCACTGAGTTGCCGCCATGTGATTGGCTGATTAGAAATTAAGTGTTAACGAGCAGTTGGACAGGTGTACCTAATAAAGTGGCCGGTGAGTGTATAAGGCACTAGCAGAGTTCCACCCTAAAGTATTGAAAAGTTTTAAAAAAACAGCATTTGTTTGCTGTGATTTCTCTGAGCTGCCATATTAGCAAGACTAACATAGCAACACAGTGCATTATGTCTAATTGTGCTGCCATATCACTGATTCTGTAATATCTCACTGTGCTGCTTTATTACTATTGGAGCACAGTGAGATATCATCATTTGTGACTGATACTATTTCAGTAGGAGAGCTATGAGCACAGCACATTGCAAGATAAAGTAAATTGACCCTTTGGAATGATTTAGATTTCTGCATTGATTGCTATTGATTTGTAATCTTATTGTTATCTAAGTTAGGGTACTTCACACAACGGATTTGGACACTGAAAATGTCAGCGGTGAATCGGCGTGGAATGCTCATTGTGAATTTCAGGCGAGGATTTGACGCTGATTTTCAGAAGCAGATTTTTAGCCTCATATATACTACAATGTGAGGTATCGAATCTGCTGCTCAAAGAATTGACTTGTCAATTATTTTCCATTACTTAAAAGAAATCAGCGCTGAGGAAAATCAGTGTTGTATGAACAACAATGCTCATTTTCCCTAGGGAATTATGTAAGTCGGATTGGTCGCTGATTCTGAGGCAGATTCAGTGCTGAATCTGCCTTAGAATTGGCATCTAAATCATACTTGCCAACTCTCCCGCTTTTGGCGTGGGGGTTCCGCTATTTGGGGTCCCCTCGCCCTCCCGGCAGAGTTGGCGAACTTCCCGCCGCCAGCAGGCAGCGGGGGTTCTTTAAATTACCACGGCGCAAGAAAAGCGCTGGTGCGCTACTCTGGCGCCACTGGGCCGCTGCTACAGGTGGGTGAAGCGGCCGCAGCGTCCGCTCACCCGCCCGGTGCGTCTCACTGTGCAGGGAGGAGGCAGGAGGGATCGCTCCCTCCTCCCTCCTCCCCCTGTATGTACAGCGTCGGTGTGCGCTGTACAGACAGATCAGCGTCGCAGGGGGAGTGACGCGCGGCTGCACTCACGTCCCCTGTGACGCTCCGAGTACTCAGTCGTCAGCCTCGGACGTGCTGCAGGAGCCTGGTGAGGTAAGTGGAATTTATTATTTTATTTTTTATTAGCTATAGGGGGGCACTACCTGGCTACTAAAGGGGTCAACTACCTACCTGGCTTCTAAAGGGGGCAACTACCTACCGGGCTTCTAAAGGGGGCAACTACCTACCTGGCTACTAAAGGGGCAACTACCTGGCTTCTAAAGGGGGCAACTACCTGGCTACTAAAGGGGACAACTACCTACCTGGCTTCTAAAGGGGGCAACTACCTGGCTTCTAAAGGGGGCAACTACCTGACTACAAAGGGCCAACTACCTTGGCTCTAAAGGGGCAACTACCTGACTACAAAGGGAAACTACCTGCACTAAAGGGGGCAACTACCTGTGTACTAAAGGGGCAACTACCTGGCTACAAAGGGCCCAACCCTACCGACTTACTAAAGGGGGAACACTCGCTACAGAAGGGAGCAACTACCTTGCTAACAAAGGGGCATCTACTCTACAGAGGGGCATTACGGCTACAAGGGTGGCATCTACCTGCTCTTTAAAGGGCCATACTGGATGTTATAGGGGATACTACCTGGCTATAAGGGCATCTACCTGGCTTTCTTCCAAAGCCATTATGCAGTTAGGCGCACTCTTTAATCTCCTGCTTTTCCATTTTCAAAAGGTGGCAACGATGATCTAAATATGTTGTGTGAACAAATCCTTATAGACAAACACAACTACAGTAATGACACACAAACAGTTCTACCTTGTATGTCTTTTATTGGACTGTTTGATTAAACATCCACAGTGCAGGTGTTGTATGAAGAAAGGTAAAATGCTCACCTGTTTGGCAGACATTCCCTGTGAGTAGGAATTTCTCAGAGGACCTGCACAGCCACTGTTAGCTCCACAAAATGTAAATCCAGCACCAAAAACTGCAAAGCTTCACATATATAAAATATATTATATAATCTATATAATATATTTATTTCATTCCATTAGGGTGCTTTCACACAACGCAGTTTTGGTGCAGTTTAAACTGCGCTCCAGTTAAACTGCTTTTATTACCAGCAAGCTTCTTTCAGTTGTCTAAATTGTTTAGAAAGATGTTTCAGGTAAGTAATCAATGACTGTGTTTGAAGTCTTGTGGATTACAAACACACTTAGCCCCGGTTCACACGGCTTATTCAAGACGGAATTGCGAGCCGGAATGCGCCGCAATTCCGGCTTGAATAAGGGGCGGGGTCGGGGGCGGGGCGGGGGCACGGCCCGCCGGCCCCATAGACTTACATTATCCACTGGATAATGTGCATGTCACTTTCTCCCCGCCCGGCGGATTCGCCGCGCGAGGAGGAGCGACGGAATCCACTGTTCTCTATGAGAACTGTGGATTACCGTAATTACTGCGACGGATTGGCGCCGTACTGCAGCGCAAATCCGGCGCGCAGTACGGCGCCAATCCATGCCGAAATAAGCCGTGTGAACGGCCCCTAATTGATTACTCACTTTCCAAACAGTTTAGATAGGTGAAAGAAGCTTGCAGGTAATAAAGGCAGTTTAATTGGAGCATAGTTAAAACTGCACCAAAACTGCGCTGTGTGAAAGCGCACTTACCTAAACTGTTTGGAAAGTGAGTAATCAATTAGTGTGTTTGTAATTCACAAGACTTCAGACACAGTCATTGATTACTTACTTGAAAACGCCTTTCTGAACAATTTCGACAACTGACAGAAGATTGGGGGTAATAAAGGCTATTTTTAATTGGAGCGCAGTTAAAACTGCACCAAAACTGCGCTGTGTGAATGCGGCCTTACAATGTCTCTACCGAGGTGCATACATGTGCAACACGATGTGCCACAATGCTGGCAGAGACAACTAAGGGCATTGTACTCAAAATTAACGCCGTTACTATGTGTGTGCACATCAGGTGTGATATTTTAATGGAATAAAATAGATATCAAGTTTTTATATACACTACACACAAAGTTAGGGGTATTTGGCTATCGGTTGAAATTTAAAGGTGAACATAACATTTCTAGAATTTTTTACACATTAACTAAATGAAAGCATCCCATAACTTCAGAATGCACATGTTCAACTGTTCAATGTTTCAGTTATTTTTGCACAACTTGCTGATCTCTAACAAGGAGCTTAATGGCAAAATTCACATCAGATTGTTGATCCTGAATGACCCAATAAATTTAGGGGATCAATTTGATTTTGGATTTAAACAGTCCTCCTGATCATGCTGTTCACATTTTGACATCATGAGACCAAGACAACACCTTACAACTGAACAACAGTATCTCGCCAGTACAAGGCTTTAAGCAGGATGCTCTCCGACGGAAGTTGCCACTGAACTTAGAGTGTCACAGTGTCATCAGCAGATTGCAACCGAGATACATAGAGACTGGAAGAGTCACAGAAAGGCAAAGAAGTGGACGTCTTTTGGCTACATTACACTCATGACGGCTTTATTGTAAACAATGCTCTAAGGAACCGGATGATGAATGCCAAATAACTCCAGGCATGTTTAAGGGAGATGATAGGCAACCAAGTGTCACGTCAGACCATTCATAACCATTTACATCAGCTTGGTTTGTGTGTTAGATGACCAGCAAGAGTACCTGACCAGTACCTTGGCTGATGCATAGCACTTTCCTTGATGTCTCCAGCTGCTAAAGTACTGAAACACTGAACAGTTGGACATGTGCATTCCAAAGTTAAAGTATGGTCTCATTTAGTGCATTAAAAAAAAAATTCAAGAAATTTTTGGCGATATGATTTTTGGCACTTAGATGGCACTTTTTATGCGCATTTTACTAGTGTAGAATGCGCCTGAATTTATTAACCCGGTCTACTGCGGGTTATAAATCACGAGCATTCTAACGCAAAGCTGACAGTGGTTTACCTGTTCCAGCAGTAATGCGCCTATTTTTGCTGTTCTCCTGTTCATAAATGTGTCGAATCGTACGGTTCTAGTGCTCCCCGCCTCCCGCACACCTCCCGATATCAGGCATATTACAAAGTGCCCCGAGCGCTCTGTAATGTGCCTGTATTGGCGTGCGGGCATTTTAACAATATAGCCAACGGGGCTGCGCTAGATCTCGGGTTGAAAAGACTCCAGACTTCTGGTGCAGCCCTCTTCATACATGTCGCCCTTTATCTTCATCCCGAAATTCAACCAATAGCAAATATCCCTAACTTTTTGTGAGTAGTGTATGTGAAGCTTTGCACTTTTTGGTGCTGGATTTACATTCCAGAGAAGAATTAGGTGAACTCTTAAATTTAATAATTTGAAGATCCATTTTAACAGCATTCACCTCTACAAAAATTTCCTGATGCTGCAAATAATAATTTGCTTAACTTTGAGAAGAACTTTTAGACCACTCCTCCTTAAAGATGTGTTTCAGTTCATCAGCATTTCTGCACAGCACTTGGCAGTTCACTACTTTGTTGGATCACCCACCATCTCTTCAACTTGAGGTCACTGATTGCAGTCCTTACATTATTCTGTGCCATATTTAACAATACCTTTGAATTGTTTCCTCAGTGATCACAAAGTGTCCAGGTACTGAGACAGGAAAGCAGCTCCAAAAAAATGATGCTGCTTTTCCCATGCTTCACAGTTTGGTGTTGGTGGACAGTGTGTGTTTTCTTAGCATTATGCAATTGTGCTAAAACTTCCACTTTTTCTCATCTGTCCGTTAAACATTGTGCCAGAAACATTGTGGATATTTAGGTAGTCTCCGGCAAACTTGAGATAGCTGCAATGCTTTTTGTGGCCAGCAGCAGTTTCCTTCGTGGTGTCTTTCCATAAGAAACATTCTTGTTCAGTGTTTTTGTTGTAGACAGTTTTAGTGCAGTTTGTAAATATTCTGTCGTTTTTTTGCTTTTATTCTAAGGTCCCTTCTCTCCTCTTTCAGGAATGCCCATTGTACCTTGGGAGAGGTCTTCACAGGACACCTACTTATAGGAAGAATAACAACAGTGCTGAATTTTCTCCATTTCTAGACACTCTTAGCAGAACATTTGCACCCTATTCTGACTTCATGCACCTCTATAACATGTCTTCTGATTTCTCCTGGAAGTTGTTTGATTTGAGGCATGGTTCAGACTAACCAATCTTTCTTGAGAAGAACAGATTTGTCAGTAACCAGACTTTTTGAGGCTTTATTTAATGGGCATATGTGAATCCCACACTTATTTCCTTAATCATAAAAAATGTTGTCAATTAGCTGTTGGAGAAGTCATTACTTTTTCTCCCTGCACTGTGGATGTTTGTTCACTGTGCTCAATAGAAGACAGGAAGAGTACATCAGTAGTTACTACTTTGGTAAGATTATGTTTATCCATACTTGTGATCCAGATAACAATCAGATAACATTTTATTAGTTTAGTGTAGGAATCCAGGTAATTCAAATGGGTTCACTAACTTTTTTTGCTGCTATATAGTAAGAAAATATTGAATTGAATTGTGCTTTTAGTCTGCTTAGCAAGAATATGAAAACTAAGATTAAAATAGAGAATTGTCCATAAAGTTAGACATAATCGAGATTTTATTTTTAAATAATATCACATTGCACATATAACTATAATATTGCCCACTCTATACAAGAATATACATGCTATAATAAGGCCCATATGTACAACAAATAAACTATTATAATACTGCCCCCTATGTACAAGAATGAAAATACTATAATACAGCCCCTATGTACAGGAAATTGACTACTATAATACTGCTCCCTATGTACAGGAAATTGACTACTATAATACTGCCCCCTAAACAAAAATACATATATAGAGAGATCAGCAGGTATGTAGATCTCACT
This sequence comes from Phyllomedusa bahiana, assembly GCA_025379985.1. Lineage (NCBI taxonomy): Eukaryota > Metazoa > Chordata > Amphibia > Anura > Hylidae > Phyllomedusa > Phyllomedusa bahiana. The sequence continues at coordinate 78,057 of JAODAL010003993.1, forward strand.
ATGATGTATCTTAATTTAAAGACACATACCCAGTAGGAATATCCCCCACAATGCCTATGCCATAATTCTCATGAAGATTCACTCCATAGGATACTGCAGTTGAAATGATGAGCTGTTAGACAGAAAATGAGCACAGATGAGACATGCTGGTTATTTAATTTAATTATACGCTGATTGGCCATAACATTCAAACCACTGTGAATAACATTGGATATCTTGTTACAATAGTAGCTGTCAGGGAGGAGATAAACTAGGCAGAACAGTAAGTCCTTAAAGGGGTTTTGCCAGGACGTGCCTTATCTGCTAGCAAGCAAATGTAAACAAAGCAATGCTGAGCTGAGAGAGAGAGAGAGAGAGAGAGCCAGAGCACAGAGCCATGCATAAGGGAGCGGGTGAAATGTTCACTCAAATTATACAACTATACAATACAAAACTACAACTAGTGGATTCTGTATACAAACTACAACAGCTTTCTCCACAGCCTCTTGAAAGCTCCTTAAACCTTTTGAAACTCTTTTCATGTTCCCTGTATCAATAAAGCAGGGATCTACTCAAAAAACACCTAAAACAGGGGAATTCTTTTTAACAAAACACAACATATTTCTCCCCTTCCCTTGAAAGCTTTTCACTCCCTTCCATCAGAAAAAAGTGTTCTCTGTGAAAGCCCCCCCAGCAGCCTTGTCACTCTGCCTGGTCAACTAATGCAAGCTTTTAAGTAACTAAGGGCAGGTAAGCCCCCTGTAGCCCTCAGGCTGCAATTTTTTTTAATCACATATATTTAGAAAAGTGATTAAATACCCATTTTGGGGCCCACGTCAAAATTACTCGTGAAAAAACCCCTTTTAAGTATATACAAGAAAAAAATTCAAAAGCGATGAAAAAGGAACATTGAACCCCCTAAAAAAAGGGGAAAGATCAGAAGGCAGCCAAATAAGAGAAACAATTTATTTGAGTATCAAAAAAAACATTTTAGACATGAATGCCAAGAAAAAACCCAAGTGAAAAACCTGCATCTTGATCTTGTTGAGCGTTTTGAACTACGATTTTTTAGTCTAACAAATTTGTCAAATTCCACTTCCCTTTTTTAGAAACACCCATTTAACAAAGAGAGGGGGGGGGAGGAGAAAAAAAAAAAAAAAAAAAAAAAAAGAAGAAAGGGGGAACAACAAATTACCACACAATAATTTAAATGAGATCTGTTTCTATAATTTGAGACCAGGGGTTGGGGATGTTCAAAATAAGAAAACCAATACCTTCCCTATTTTTAAAAATGATCTTTTTTGACACCTCCTCTGGGTTTCCCAAAAAACAAAGCAGAAAAAATTGACACGTGTAAGGATCTAAGCAACTTTAACAGTGACCAAATTATTATGGGTCAGAACATCTCCAAACTTTAACCCATTAGAGTTCTGTAGCCTTGTGCTTTGCTGTTAAAAAAACCCTCCTCCCCAATGCCCTCTAAAGGTCAGTAGGAATAGCAGAGCTGAAATTATTCACGCTGTTAAACACCTACAGCCTTTACAAGGGTGGGGCCAGAATTTTGGGTATGAAGAGAGGCTCATGAAAAAGCCAATAGGGAAGACCCCCTTTAAAACCCCCCTTTAACGACCTTGGGCGTTGACCCCCCCCCCCACCCCCCACACAGCCCGCCGGGTTTTTAGCGGCTAACGCCCAACACCCCCGTAACGCGCTGGCGGGTTGCTCCGCCCGCTGGCGCTGTTTAAAACCCCCTCAACACCGCGGCAAAGATGGCCCGGCGTCTGAATGAACGCCCACGTGCCCCGGGACACGTTACGGTCTCGGGGACCGCGCCATCCGACGGACCGGGGTGGTGGGTGGGGAAACCTTGTGAAGGCTCCCTCCTTACCCTGGCCGGTTTGCCCCCTTATGCCGCAAAGGGAAATGGGGGAAACCCCCACTTTGTACCCCTAATGATTGCCTAGCAATTCATTAGGTTGTATTAACAAACGCCCCCTAGTGGGGCAAGCACCATGGTGGCCCCCAATGTTACAGTAAAAAAATAATAAAAAAAAAGTTGAAAGTACAAAAAAAAAAAATTTAAAAAATTTCAAACACCCCCCTTTCCCCCCTTTTTTCAAATAAAATCTTTAAAAAAATAAAAAAGTTACACAAATTTGGTATCCCGCGTCCGAAAAAAAACCGGCTATAAAAAAATAAAATCCTTTACCCGTAGCTGAACACCGTGAAGAAAACAAATTTCCAAACGCCAAAATTGCGTTTTTTGGGGCAAATTTTCCACTAAAAATGGAATAAAAATGATCAAAAAAGTCGCATGCATTGCAAACTGCTAGCGATAAAAAGTACACTTCAGCCCGCAAAAAATGCCCCCTCACTGATGTCCGTAGGTGTTAGTACAAAAAAGTTATTGGTCGCACAAAATGGCGCCGTGGCGCAAATTTCAAAAATAGAAAATGTTTGGAATTTTTTTATGGTACCAAAACATAACGGAAACCCTACATGTTTGGTATTGGCGGATGCGTATCAACCTGTAGAATACAGATAATGCATTATATTTACCGAAGATTGAATGCCGTAAAAGCAAAACCCCCGCAAACATGGCGGAAATACGCTTTTTTTCACAATTTGTCCCACTTGGAATTTGTTTGCGGTTTCCCAGTATATTCTATAGTATAGTGAATAACACCATTAGAAAGTACATCTTGTCCCGCAAAATAAAGCCCTCATGTGTCTATGTAGGTGGAAAAATAAAAAAGTTATTTCTTTCAGAAGGCGAGGAGGGAAAATCGAACGAGTCACCAAAAACAAACGCCTGGTCCTTAAGGGGTTAAAGGGATGTGTAGCTTTAAGAGTACCTGTGCAGTACCAGGTGCACCACAGAAAGTACCTAAATGGGCATCTGCGCATCAAAACTGGGCCAAAGATCAGAACTGGGCCAGAGAGCAATCAAGGAAAGTAGCCTGATTTGACTAATTGTGTTTTTTAAGAGTACAGCTAAAAGTTAATGGATTCACATGCAAAAGTTCAGCTTAGTTAGCATGGCCCAAATGTAATTTTTATGATCAATACAGAATATCATCAATTAAATAGTAACAAATTGTTATTAATGGTTAATATCAGTTGTCTAAGGTAGTGAAATAGTTACTGTAAGAATACTTGGTAGCTTACAGCAGGTTAATTTTAAGACCCTTGTTTGAAGGCATTTGAAGGGTTATTGCTGAATAGATGGGGTCCAATGATTACTCACCTGTTAAGTCTAAAGCACTGTCCTATTTGAAACTTCCTGTTCTTTCTTTGCACTTAGAGAGATAAGGGAGCAGATAGAGTGGACCATGCATCTGTAACCGTATGGCTGCAAAGTTCTCTATATAGTCATACACCCTCTACCTGATGAGAAGGAGGAGAGCCATGTATATTGCATCAAGGAGGGTTTTTGGCCCCACTGACTTAGGCTATGTCTACACAGCACTGGATTTTGTTCGGTTTTTCAGTGGATTCAAAATACTGAAAACCGACCGTACCCAGTGCTGTGTAGCCCTCAATACAAAATCCGTGCTGTAGCCTACACAGCAGAATTTTTACTGAGGGTTTCCTAAACCTAAAACGTCAGTCGGAATAAAGAACATGTTGTATATTGCGCCGGACCGACGTCAGATGCCCGCAGCTCCAATATACAGGGCTGCCGGGAATCCGAAATCCAACCGCTGTTTTTTGTGCAAAAAAACGTAAGTGCGGCGCGGTCCAGCAGTTTGAAAATAGCGTCAGATTTTGGGCAGCATTTTCAAATTGCTGTGTAGACAGCCTGAGGGTTCTTGTCACAACTGTGGCCCTTATAGCTTTGCCATTAATGTTTTATTTTATAGCAAGTGGACAACCAGTTGTGTGTGAATTGCTTGCACAAGAACGAGAGAGAGAGATATTATGTATAAAACAAACAATCCAAGCCTCTGTCAAGCTTGCCGTGGATTTTTGGTTCATCCTGTATTTTGTAAGCCGCTGGCACCACTTGCTTATTTTTTCTTTTTGGAGTACTGCTTTGTCCTGTGGAATATATACACACACATACATATATATATATATATATATAATATATATATATATTATATATATATATATATATAATATATATGTATATATATATATATATATATATATATATATGTGTACAATACAGCACACCATATATATTTCTAGATATCATACCATATCTATCTCTATGTAGCACACTATATGTGTGTGTATATATGGGAGTGCTCAGGAGCCGCTCTCCATTAGGCTATGTTCACTTGGCAATTATTGGGACGTATCTCGGCCCGTATTTCGTGTCGTACTGCGCTAAATATGGGGTGAGATACGTCCCAGTCATTACGGTAATCCACAGATCTCATAGAGAACTATGAATTATGTCTCCTCTCCCCGCTCGGCGTGTTTTCCGAGCGGGGAGAGGAGACATAATCCATAGTTCTCTATGAGATCTGTGGTTTACCGTAATACGCGCCGAGAATAATGAATGTCTATGGGGCCGGCTGGCTGCTGGCCTCCCCGCCCCAGCTCCCGAGCACACTGCGTAATTGTGGGCAAAATACGTCCCGCAATTATTGCCGTGTGAACATAGCCTTACATAGCCTTACATAGCTTTACATTGGTGAGGGAGGTGGCGCAACACTGTTCTCCCTCCACCCTCTGGCTGATGAGTGCAGACCACAGTGTTCTCTGCATTATATATAATTTGGTGCCAAGTCCCCCTCCCTTGGCCCACATATATAAATGTCTTAGCATATTACGTGGTCATCCAACCACATGGTGGCAGATACAAACTGACAAAGGACATGCTAAGAATATATATATATATATAATTTTATACTATATAATATATATATAATATATATATATATATATATATATTATATATATATATATATAATATACCATACATACATACCCATATATATTAGATGTTGTGCTATTGCCACAGCAAATTAAAAAGAAGAAAGAAATAAAAAGAAACGGCAAGTGATGAAGTATTTAATGGAATATATGTTTTACTCTGCAAGTAATCTCCGTACTGGCTACCTAGAAGCATTTACTTACCACCACAACTTCTATAGGGATGGGCATACATAGTTTGGATCGGAATCTCTGATTGACTTCTTTTACAGCAAAGAGGAAAATCAGAGCAATGAGGCTCACAACAAGCGTGCCAATGTTCGTATTGTGGATTATGCGAAATAAACTGACTAAAGACTGAAGAGAAAGGAAAACTTAATATTAATACATGCTGCACCTCAATAACCTCTCATGGCCATAATAGGTTAGTATGATAAACTGCTATACAAATTACACAGGTAGAGGTGTAGAAGAGGGGATAATTCCACACCTCCAAACTTTCAAAGACTAGAAGGAGGGAAAATTCCTGTGAACCACACAGTAATAGTCCGACCACACAGTAGAACCCTCATACGGTAGCAGTGTTAACCCACTCCACCATGTCCTGCACAGCATCAGAGACCCCACACTATAACAGTGTGTCCTACACAGTAATAGAGCCCTCTTTTGTTCCGCACACAGTAATGGTGCCCCCTTAGTGCACCCCAGACAGTTAGGATGCCACCTTAGTTACTACTACACAATAAAATAATATTTTTCCCAACTCTATCCGCTTATATACAGACAGGCCAAGAGGATCAACACTGACCCATCATTTAAAGCTGAGCTGAGAAACTCACATAAATCAGCGACAGAGGATGCGACTTCTCGTTCAGAGGGAGGCCAAATATATGCTTTAGCTGGGATACAGTCACGTGAATTGTAGCTGCAGTAGTATAGCCCCGGACCAGCGGCTCTGAGAGGTAAGTGACCACAAATCCAAACTGCACGAGGCCCAGAATAAGCTGCAAGATAGTAAGAACAGAGACCATAATCATTCACCTATGTCATAATATAGTTATAGGGGACATTTCTGAATTAGTCTGTAAAAGAGCACTGCCCCTTAAAATAACAATGTGAGTATAGGTCCTTCAATGTCTTCTTTATGTCAGGTGGGTAAGGCTATGTTCACATGGCTTATTTGCGGGGCTTATTTGCAATTACGCTGTGTGGACGGGGGCGGTGCTGGAGCGGGGGAGGGAGTAGAGGGCCGGCACCTCGCCGGCCCATAGACTATCATTACCAGCGGCGCGTATACGCCGCTGGTAATTCACATGTCACTTATCTCCCCCCGCCGCGTATTCGCCGAGCAGGGGAGGAGACGTAATCCAAAGTTCCCCTATGAGAACTGTGTATTACCGTAATGACTGGGACAGATTCCTCACGAAATTTTGCGCAGTACGGCGCGTAATTACGGACTGAAATACGTCCCATTCTAAGCCGTGTGAACATGGCTTCTGTGGCTATCCTTCTGTGAAAGCTTGGTGAAATCACCAAAATAATTGTGGGATGCAAAGAGACAACATTCACTTACACGAGCTGGTAGCTTGACACTCATATCATTAGCTGTGCAATGTGTGTTACAACCTAAGTAACCATACAGGCCTAGTTGCAATGGTGGTCACCCAGGAATCAAGTGGCTGCTAACCTAAAGCAGATGTGGCTAGATCTACTTAAAGGGGTATTCTCATTTCATTTATTAGCTGTAAACATGTAGGCAAATGTAAATAAAGACTATTTACCAATACACTGCTGTTCTGATTTTGCTTACATTGGAAGCTAGAGCAGTTCCTCTCTCCTGCTTGAGTACGCCAGCTTCTCTAGTTACTGACCGCCTAGAGCTCTGGCCAGGATGGTGAAGTCACTCCCTGCTGTTCTTATCAGACAAACAAGAACTTTAACCCTTTAGAGCTCTGTAGCTTTATCCACTGCTGTTTAGACCCCCTCCATTACCTATGTCCTTCTAACAGGCTCAGCTAGGAATAGCAGAGCTGATATGTTAATCACTGCTGTAGAACCAGCTACAGCCTAACTACGAAGTGAGAGCCTGAAGCTGCCTGTGAAAAGCGGACTCTGTGAAACAGCATATTAAAAGCGCATGTCCAGTGGAATAAAAAAAAATTCTAAAAAAGAAGTCTCCCAAAGTTAGGCACTTATGCAGTATATTTGTATTACACTTTCTGTGGGCTTCCTGCAGTTCTACATCAGTTGTCCTACCTCCCAAGGTTTTCAAGATGAGGTAATAAACAGGATGTGCAGTGAAACAGAGTTTGGGAGGGATCAAGATAGAAAAAGCACAGCAACAGATCCAAGGGCTTGTAGTCTTACAGGGCAAAGGAAATTCTACTGCTCAGATGCAGAGAAGGGCCCCCCGGGTACATACAGCAGAAAAAAAGCAACATATTATCATAGAAAACATCACAGGCATATGAGTGAAGACTCAGGCAGGCAATGTGACTTTTTTCGGCTTGCCTAACAACCCTTTAAAATGATCTCTGGAAGTTCTAATTGTCATATAACAGACTCTCTCTCCTTGCTCCACAGACTTGTTTGGGACCCTTCATTCTCAGGTTACAGAAAGCATTGCAAGCCTTCAGCTTTAGACAAGCAGGACAAGGAGCTGTGCAGAAGCAGGTAAAGCAAGTGAGTTATGTATTAGGTGCCAAACAGCCAACCAGGGCAGGGGCCTCCATAGCATCTGCATTGGCTGTCTCTGGCACTACAATTGATATGATCCCCATAAATAGATATACGGACAATCTCACTATCTATTATGTAATAGAACAAGCCACCTCCCAGCAACAATCTGACCACTACATTTATTAGAACAGAGACACTTACCTGGAATAACCCCACCAGTAACGTTATTGCAGCCACCAGCTCCACTCTGGCTTTGTCTCTTGCTATGGTATCAATGACAGTGTCATTGCCTGGCAATATAAAATTGTCATTTGGTACCAGAGATTCAGTGACACTGCCAACCATAATGGAGACAACAGCAAAAGTGCCTAAAAGGAAAGCATACACTCAGTTCAAATCCAAACTAGCCTGCGGGTAGAGTTTGATTTCTAGACGGACTCTTCCTCTATAGTAAATTCACATACATTGCTTATCTTATACCAATCATGAGTTACAGCATGTATTATATTCCAGCACTGCACTCACTATTCTACTGGTGGAGTCAGTGTGTACATAACATTATTCATCCTGTGCTGATTTTGAGTTACATCCTGTATTAGGTCATGTTCACACGGCTTATTTTGGGACGGATTTCGTTCTGTATTTCGCGCCATACTGCGCGAAATACAGCTGAAATCCATCCTTGTCATTACAGTTATCCACAGTTCTCATAGAGAACTATGGGATCCGTCTCCTCTCCCCGCTCACGAAATACGGCGAGCGGGGAGAAAGTGACATGCACATTATCCCGGCGGAATAGGCGCCCGCCCCCACCCCTGTACACCCCTGTACACACGCCGTAATTGCGGGCGATATCCATCCCGCAATTACGGCGTGAATAAGCCGTGTGAACATAGCCTTATACTCCAGAGCTGCACTCACTATTCTGCTGGCGGAGTCACTGTGTACATGCATTCAATGTCATATCCTGTACTGGTCCTGAGCTAGAGTCTGTTTTATGCTTCAGAACTGCACTCACTATTCTGCTGGTGAAACCGTTGCATACATACATTATATTACTTTATCTGTACTGATCCTGAATGACTGCCTGTATTATACTCCAGAGCTGCACTCACGATTCTGATAGTGGAGTCACTGTGTACATGAATTACATTACATATCCAGTACTGACCTTGAGCTGCTGTCTGTTTTATACTTCAGCGCTGCACTCACCAGTTTGCTGTTGGAACCACTTACATAAACTATATTGCTTAATCTGTACTGATCCTGAGTTACATCTTGTATTATACTCCAGAGCTGTAATCACTATTCTACTGGTGAAGTCATTGTGTACATAGATTACATTACATATCCTGTACTGATCCTGAGTTACTGTTTGTATTATACCTCAAACATTATTTTATTAGCTACAGAGATAAAATCTCCCAGCATTCTTGGCTAGTTAGTAGCTGCACAAAGCTTAGTCATTTGATTTGCATTATGGGAAATTCAGGCAGTAATCTGATGAAGTCACCCCAAGCATTATAATAGATGCTCAGCTAAACTGTTAGGGGTGTGTCTGACAATATACTTGTTGACTGTTTCCTTTGGTTCAAATCACCTTATTGATAATTTCAATTAATCAATGCATCAGCTAATAGTCAACTATTGTGTGGTTCATTCTAAGTTCACCTTACCATGTTTAGTTTATGATAACTCACCCACTGACACGTGCCTAGATGTACCAAAAAAAGAGTAAACAAAGACCGGGAAAAAGGAGGAATATAATCCAAAAACAGGCGGAACTCCAGCTAGAAGAGCATATGCCAAACCTGTTCGGAAGAAAAGAGATGGATTGTTCAGCTGGAACCATCTGTACAGTATTCATGTCATCCGATCACTTCTCATATAAACCCCTCTGTGGCTTGAGGCTCCATAATGGCTGTGGTGAGGCACGTGAAGACACCACCACAGGTGCAGAGTCTGCCCTGTCTTTTATAACTAGGAGAGCTTCTAAATGCATTGAAGAAAGCAGCTGTTGGTTGACAGCTGCCCAATTTACTAACGTGGAGATTGGTGCAAGAAAGCTTGATGGGGTTGTTTTATTTTGAACATATATCTCTTTGAAAGTACTTATTTTAGTTTCTGGCAAAATAACCTTACCTTGTGGAAGCTGAAGGATCCCCACACTAATGCCAGCTATAATATCCCCCAGAAACCATTCCTTAAATGAATAGTGAGGCAGCCACTGGAGAATCGGGAAGAACTGGAACAACAAGGCTTTTGCCACTGATTGAGAACATCTATAAAGTAGACCATGTTTCAAAGTTAGTAGTGATAGTTGACACGTTGGGTGGTCTATCAATATCCTTATAGTCAGAGGTGTAGTTTAGAGTTTCTGTGCCTAGATGCAAAATCTGGGCTAAGGGCCTTAAAACATCACTTAGGGCAACATGTATAATTTGTTGTGCCCAGGCGCCATTTTTTTGGCGCGCATTTGTAGCGTAGAATGCGCCTGAATCTATGAACCTGTTCTACTGCGGGTCATAGATTTAGCACTTTCTAGCTACAAAGATACAATTCTGGATCAGGTAAACCACTTTTAAAATGGTCTACCTGTTACAGCAGTAATGCGCCTAGATTTGCCCTACTGAAGCTATAAATGTGTAGCTTCGTACGGTTGTAGTGCGACACGCCTACAGCACGCCCCCCAATCTCAGACGCATTACAAAGTGCCATGGGTGCTCTTTAATGCAACTGATATTGAAGTGCGCCTGTTTAAAAATAGAGAGAACAGGTCTGTGCTAGTTTTCGGGCTGAAAGGTGCCAGATTTCTGGCGTGGCCCCGTTCATACATGTCGCCCTCAATATCTATAGTATCTTGTAGACACTTAAATATGGTAAAGCATTATGTATTTGTACATTCATGCAAATCCCACTAGTTTCACAAAACCAATGGTACATACCATGGAGATCGCCCCTGTAAGCGCCATAGGTATTTGCAAACCGACCCATACAAAATGCTGTCCTTCTCTCCTAGGGATGCTTTCAAAAATATGCTAAAGTTATAGTGGTTTACCAATTCCAAATTGTGCTATACTGCCCTATTGCCAATGGGCATCCAATGGAAGTGACCCAATCTGTTTACTGTTAAACGTAATCCACCATTGCTAATGTAAAGAACCTAAATGTTCATCTGAACAGGGCTATGAACAGAGACTTCACCTAAAAAGGGGTTTATGGAGTAAACCACGTTGTTTGTTTTCAAAGATAGCACTACAGAGAGAGTAAAGCAATGGAGGTCTCAACCCCTTAAAAGTAACAGTAGACTCCCCACTTACCTGACCTTACGTTTGGCTGCACTGACAAGGGAGCTTATGGTATTAGTAGACCTGGGCAATGATTCCCGGAGTTCTTGCTCATGAAACACAGGACGTTCAACGCAGTATCTTACATCTCGATACTTCAGTTCCTTGTTCTCCATGATTGAGCCTTAAGCGAAAATTCTAAGACAACAATAAACTTCTGTGCATGAATGGCCTACGTGTTCAATTCTACATGTATTGGACTAAAAACCTGCCAAAACACACAAAAGGATCTTCAGCTGCCTGCTGACAAACAGTAATATCTTTGTCCTCTATACTTAAGGAAGATACTGGTTGATGACAGAAGTGGTATTTGACAAGCAGCTGAATCGACTGATAACATTTTGATATCCTAGTACATGAATTTTTATGTACCTAAATTAGTGGAGTTCTTGGGTTCTCACTCCAGTAAGTAAGGACAAAGAGGGTTGATCATTGTGTGTAAAGGTCCCAATAAGTACAATATTGTGCTAGACTAAGTACTTCCATATTTTTGTAGGCAGTGGTTATCCCTACTTACATGGTCTATTTCGTGGTCTGACCTTCATATCATGCTATGGCTTGCTAAAAAGGGAAACTTCAGAGCTACGAGCACCTAATTTAAATAAACTCCCAAATTACATCTTAAAAAAGAATAATTGAACTTATCTCTGCCATCTTGATTATACAGAGTATCCCACTCACTGTAGGCCCTAAAAAATCAGTTAGTAGTCCAAGACTAATGAAGCTGGAAATGTCCTCTGTAGTCAAGCACTCTTAGACCCAAGTCTCCATATTGCTAATATGGATCTTCATGGAGCTAATATGGAGGTTCGTCGTATGAAGCATCAGGTTCAGGCGTGCTTGACCACAAATGGAGGACACTTCCAGCACATGTTATGATTAGTTCCTGAATCTCACTGAGTAAGGTATATTTTGATCAAATTCTATTAAATTGTGGAGTTATAGCCAATTTATAGGCCTCCCGCAAAGTGGGACACTCTATACAATCAACCGAAAGCTATCAGAAACTCAAGTTATATCATTTAACAAATTTTGAACAGGATGCAGTGGTCACAGGTGAAGGTCTTAAGATAAGCTATCTGGTGGCTGCTAATAACTAAGGCGGGTGCACACATTCTGGTCAGATAATCACGCAAAACAGAAAACAAGATGAGACCGGAACATGTGACCAAGTCTAACGGAAAATAAACTGTCTTCATTAGTGTGCTCCACTCCTAAGATTTAGAAGTCTTTTGTCCTAGGACTCTTTAGTGGTGGGGTTAGGGTAGTTTAGTCCCATGTATGGTGTCAGCTTCAGAATAATTACCCTTTTGCCACTGGTGTATTATGGTCTTGTGGATATACACCAATTCTTAAATTTAGGTTTTATCTTTACTGCACCCATTTTGTATATTTTTTTTCATGGTGGTAATAGTTTATCTATATTTTATGTGAGGCAATTACACCATGATTAACATGTCAATGTTGCCTCTTGGAGCACTGCTATTTCTATCACTTTCTTACCTGTATACTGTATCTGTACAGAGCTGTGATTTCCCACTGAGAACATCGGCAGCTGATTTTGGTGGCATCACTCTCATCAATAGATGGCATAATTACTAAACTGTCTAGGCAATCCTTACTATTTATATGGTGATTCCATTTAAATCACTTGTTCTTTAGATTATTATATGAGCAAATGCTTTGTTATAATAATGCTTACTCAGGTGCAAGACAAGGTCTGATAACAGTACCGCAAGGGTAAGTTTACAGAGCAAATCCACTAAAAATGTTATAGATTGTGGTTTGAAAGCAATGGTTTTAAAATGTGCATTAATAAATTTTACTGTGGAATTTTTATTTTGCAAAAAATCTGAACTTATTCCATTACAAAAATAGATGAAATGCAGATTTAAAAATCCACACCACAAGTCAATTTCCTCACCCAAAAAAATCTGTATCATGTTTATGTAATTTTACATCTCATATTCACATGTATGCGGCGATGATCCCCAGCAACCAGAGATCATAAAAAGTAAGGGACTGATACAAAAAGTAGATTGCAAAAAAAAAATTGTAATACTGATTTAAGGTTTTATAGTTCCTGCTAATTTATCTAATATTGAATCTGATATAAAACCTTCAATCTTTAAAATTAAAATATGTTCCATAGTAAATAATAAGACTCACGTGTTGTGCATCATCTGCCGTCCTTTGCTTTTAGTCAGATTCAGAACCCCAACTCATCCTGTTATATACAGTGAAGGGGTGGGATGAATTTGTGCAAGTATGCAAAGTTCTTGTAAATCACTGATCTGTGAACATGCCTTTTATAGATAAGACAGACAACCCTGAACAATTTACGCAAGCAGCCAGGAAATAACTTTAGGGCAAAAGGTCCAAACCTGTGAGGAAATTCTTAAAACAGAACTACAAGGTCTCTTTTTCACACTTTTTTGTGGCCTTCTTCTGGTTTAACCCCTTAACCCCTCCAAAGGAAAAAAAAATGCCTCTTCATTTCTCTCGTTTTTATTTTTCCACCTACATAGACAAATTTTGTGGGACAAGTTGTACCATAGAATATACTGGAAAACCAGCACTGTTTCTCATTGATGCTACCGGCAAGTGTTAGCTGCAATCCTGCTACACAGCTTCTTAACGCCACTAGGACGTACCCATAAATCCTGGTGGGTTAAGGGGTTAAAGATAAAAACTGTAAAACTACAGATGTTTTTTCCATGATGCATATTTTATGACATTTCTACAAAATAACGTGCTTAGGTGTCTACAGTTTTAGTATTTTTTGTGATGCTTTTCTCTTACATTAAAACATATAATTCATAGGTGAGTTAATATTTCTTCTTTGATTTACATGACTTGTCATTTTGAAAAAAACACCATATAAAGAGCCACACAAAATGCAACTAGCATTTACACCTGCATTTTTTTTAAATTCTGAAAGTGGAGGTCTAGGGGAGGAAAATGACATGAACTGCCTGAAAAAAAGCTACAGCATGCTGCTTTTTAACACCACTGATCATTAAGATGCACCCAAATAAAAGCATTATTTGTATTGTGGTGCTTTTTCAGGCAGTTTATTTTTCAACTTAAAAAATACATGCATAAGCAAGGGGCGTAACTACCGGGGTAGCTGCTGCTAACACGTCTGCTAACCCGGTAGTTCAGTTCCTGCGCCCGCCGCTTCCTACCTCTGAACCCCCGGGCCTTCTGGTCCGAGCATTCAAAGACAGGACTGCCCAATGTTAACAGAGTGAAGCTAGGGAGCAGCCCAGTCCCCTCACAGTCGGGACGGTGGAGGAGGGGTGTCTACACTGCTGGCCTGAGAGCAGCTCATGATCTGTGTTTGCGGGACATGTCCGGCGTGTGACCGGTGTGTGCGGGACGTGTCCGGCATGTGAGTGGTGTGTGTGGGACGTGTCCGGCGTGTGAGTGGTGTGTGCGGGACGTGTCTGGTGTATACTATTTTTGCATTACTCTTGACGGAGAAAGTGATAAGTTAATTTTTCTTTTTATGGACCAGAATGTGTGGGGTGGAGGCTGGCTCAATGAAAAGTTTGCTATTGTGCCCTGTCATTTCTAGTTACGCCCCTGTTTGTAAGGGTATGTTCACATGACATAATTGTGGTGCGCATTTCGCCGCATATTTGCGTTTTAATACGGGAGAAATGCGCGCCGCAATTACGGTGATTCGTAGCTCTCCTAGAGAACTATGAATTACGCCTCATCTCCCGTGGGATACAATATGATCGTATGATACGCCGGGGGAGAGAATTGACAGGTCACTTCTTCGCGGTGCTTACGCACCCCAATACGCTGTGTGAACACACCCTAAATCTGTTTCATTGTTTGTTGTATTTTCTATAACATTTTTTCACAATACAAATCAAATGATTCAAAGAAGAATTATGGAATCTGAAACAGTGGACAATACATTTTATCGAAAATTTTGCTTCCATGAAAGTTTGAGGTGATAAACCCATTTGAGCTAAGCGCAAATATAATTTCTGATAGTCTATATCGCATAGAAATTTTAAGAAACATGAGATTAAGTTTTACTGATTGTGAGTCATTTAAATGTTACAAGCAGCTTTGTAAACTTCAGGAAGGTGCTCGATAGTTGCCAAGGAAATTCTCGTAAACATTTCTGAATGATTTTCAAGCAATTTTCTCAAGTCCCACCAGAAGCTTTTTGAAGTGCTTGTCATTCGTGATGTGTTTGATCTGTGGACCAACAAAAATGCTTCCCTTATCATGGCATCAGTTATTCTTGGGAAAGTCTGTCTCAAATAACAAAAACCTTCTGCTTCCTTGTTCATCAGCCCAAGTTTTATGTGAAGTGGAGGCAGAAATATCATTGCTGGATGCATAAGTGCTTTATCTGCAACATTTTTCTGCCAGAGAGTAAGCCAGTTATGGATTGGCCACTTCTACTGTAATGTGGCTGCTTAGCACGATTGTCCCATTCGCAAATAAAACAGCAAACAAAGCAGCAGTGCCACTAAATTAAAATCTCTATAGATATGGTTCAGCAACCATTCCATTTTCTCGCATGTTTCTTTCATGTGTGCTACATAGCTAAAATGTATTGAAGGATGAACATTACAATTGTGTAACAAGACAGCCTTGAGACTTAACACTGAGACAACAAAACGATGTCACTGTTTTAGCTTAGGCTCACAACCCAAAGGTGCAAACAATCCATCAATGTCAGTGTGGAAGCACAGGTTGTCCACTTGGTCAAAAAACTGTGTTAAGTCATCGGGTGGCTGAAAGACAGAAACTTTTGCCCGGGGTGACAGAAAATTTGCATCCTTCGAGACGGAGACTTAACTCGCTTTTGCTTTTGAAAAACATATGTCCCGGGACCAAGTAAATTCATTTCGGCTGGCTGTGTTATAAGATAGGCCACCCATACATACTCAGAGCCCAAATTAGCATATTTCCCATCTGTACCCATGGACTGCAACATTTTCTTCCCCGGCTGCCTTCCTAGCCAATGTCTCGGTGGCTTTGGTGCAAAGAGTGCATCATGGGGCCTGGTCCTATTTGAAGGCAGCTTGGGATATTCAATGGATTTCTTTTTCTAAGCAGAAAAACCAAACATTGGTTAGACAGAAGAAACATTGGTCGCATGATCCTTCTGTACCTGCCATATCAGTGGGTAAGCAAACGGCATTGACTTGCGAAAACATCTCAGTGAACCTCTAAGATCAACCGCACATCTTACACAACAGATGTGAGGATCCCAGGATTTGATCACCAATCCTGCATCCAAAAAAAAGCTCGGGACTTTTTAAATAAGGTGCCCATGGTACATTTTTTGAGGCTTAAGCGTGTACTCTCCACAAATTTAACAGAAGGTATTGCAACTGTTCTGACACTGACAAAACATTCTAGCTGTCACGGGGGTATATGGACCCCTTTTGGGACCACCGCAAGCGATGGCAAAGCCACGCCGGGGAGCGGAATCTAAGTAGGTTCCTTTTTTCACCAGAGCCCCGCCGCAAAGCGGGATGGACTTGCTGCGGGGGGAGTCTCCCGGGGTTTCGCCCCCCCTGACGTACTTGCTTGGGGAGGCAGCCGGGGTGTGGGTGGTAAAAATCGTAAGGCAGGCTCGAGTGGGGGACAGGCGGGAAAGGTGGGGCAGGTGGAAAGGGTTTTCGGGGGCCCGTGGACGGGCAGGAAGTCAGGGCAGGCGGCAAGTTTCGGGGTCAGGAAGGGAGGCAAATGGTACGGTACAAGGTAACAACAAACTCAGGAATGCTTCTCAATAGGCAATGGAAATAAAGACCCGGGCAGGGAAAACCAGGAAGAGGCAGGTTAAATAGGGGCAGCGACCCCCATACCAAAATTACCATGGCCTGGGAAGCTTTCTCAATGGGCAATGCACTAAAGAGCGCAGGGAAAACCAGGAAGAGGCAGGCTTAAATAGGGGCAGCGACCGCATAGCCAATTCCCCATGCGCGGGCCCCTTTTAAATTTAACCTGCCGGGCGCCGCGCGCCCTAGGGACGCTGGGGGGACAGAGCCTGCCGCAGGACGCGCCGGGTAAACGCCCCCGAAGGAGGGGGGAAATGACGTGCCCGGTCCTGACATGCGGGGATGCGGCCCCCGCCCGGGTAGGGAAACACGGATGCGCCTGCGACCCGGGACGAGGGTCGCAGGAGCATCCGTGACACTAGCTATTTAAAAACGTACTGTAGTAGTTTATAGCTGCTTAGATTTGAAATAACTTGCAGAATCTTTCCAAGCAGATTTTACAGCCTATGCAGACAGCATCCAGACATTTCTAGGTGTGTCTAGTCTGTAACAATGCCACTGAAGTTTTGTGATTTCAATGAAATGCAAGGAATGCCTTTGCTGGCCTAGAAATTACATAACAGCACATATATTGTGAACAATACATGGATAGCCTAAAAATGTGAAAAAAACACTCAAACAGAAGATTTCAGAAAAACGAAACGTAACACGAAAATTTCAAGGTGATTTTTGTGATCAGCAGCTTAAATTACATAAAATACACTCAAAAGTGTTCAGGAAGCAAAATCTTCGTTGAGCAGTGTAATTTATTACCTATGATTTTATAAAAAAGGTCACAAAAAATACTCTAACAGCAGTTATTATTTTTTCTAAACATTACATAAAAGAACAAAAACAACTCAAGCACTAACAAATGCAGCAGTCGATATATCAGTAAGCTGTTTTGTACTTACTATTTGACTACTTAATAAAAGCTTGGAATATGAAAAAAAAATGCAGCAGTTTTTAAAAAATTTGTAAAGCCAATAGAGACATAAAGTGTGTGTTTTTTGAGCCAATGCCAAAGGAAAAGGAAATATAAAGTATGGAGTTTTCCTTCCTGCTGGATCCTCTTCAGGCTTTCAATCATATAAACTGCTGTGGCATTTTTCAAAAGAAAAAAAAGCTATGTGTGGAACTACCCTAAATAAATCAAAATTGTAGACTTTATTTTTGTAACATTGTAGATCAGCTCTGGAAAATTGTTGGAAAATCTTGGGGAAGGGCAATTGTGTCTCTTATGGTAAGAAGAACTCCCCTCCCACTCGGGTCAGGACTGGGTCCCAAATTCAATATCCTTATTTTGCAAATATCAGGTGATCCAAAGGTAAGAACAAAACTGATTAGCTTAAGAGGGTTTCCCAGTCTTTCCCAACTTTTCAATACTCTTTACAGGTTTTTCACTCCTCGTTTTATCTCGGTTCATGGTAACTGTTGGGATACTGTGCACAAACTGAACCTTGATGTATTCTGCATCTGAGCTATAGAGAACTTATTTAGGCTATATTTGCCGAGTGTACACAATTTTGGTGCTGGACACAGTAACTTAGCTTATCTTTTGTGTCAAGCACAGAAAGCCTAGGTCTGTTCTATTTTTTTTCAATGGTTCCCAAATTTCACTTGACAGGGGCAGACGCTTTTACAGTTTTAGTGCTGCTATGGGGTTCTTGGCCTTAGAGGGCTTGGGATATCCAGCTCGGCAGTGCACAGCCTTATCCTACTTGCTGAAAGGCAGAGGCAGGGCTTCACCCTGTTTCTCAGCACAAAGTCAAATAGATTTTTTGGTGACAAGATCATGTAAACATTATATCATGCTTGTCACTTGCGCTCTATGTCAGTGCAGCAGTGGGGCCCTACTCCCCCCCTTTTGGGCCCCACCATCCGAGCACCCTTTCCCAAAACTGATGGCCTCTGTACACACTGCAGCCTGGCATTTCTGGCACTCTTGATATTGGCAGGGCCAATCCAACCACAGGACTCAGAGCTGACCTTCCTGCTCCCGGGCAGAAGGCTGTAATACTTCGAACTTCATTCTGCCAATTTTCAGTAATTTTTGGGAGGAGTACCAGGGGTGGGGATGTCCCCATTAACCCCTTCACTATCCTACACCACCAGGAATCCTTGCATTAACCCCTTCACTGCACTAGGCTTCCAGGTTTGCAGTACTTACCCTACCCGACTACTGCTCTCTAACAAAGATCCATACATTAACCCTTACACTGCCTAAGACCACCATGTATCTTTATATTAAACAAGAAAGAAAACAGCCAGCTCACCTGTCATGCAAATACAATGCAAATCTTTATATTAACCCTATCACTGCCCTAGATCACCAATGGTCCTTATTTTAAGCACCTCACTGCTCTGGACCACAGAGTATTTTGGAATTGGGCCTAGACTATTATGAAGCCATACATTTACCCTCTAGGGGGGACATGTCTGAAAACTTTCTTGGTCTAAGACTTTTTTTTGTTTTCCCATAAAACAACCAAACAAGCGCCCATTTCTTCTTCAGAGCACTATATAAAAAATTAAAGGGAACGCTGAAGGTTTGCTATGGGGAACAAAAAATCTTTGACCCAAACGTTTTCAACATGTCCCCCTAAATGTCTAGACTAAAGGGGCTGGGGTCGGGGGGTTCTTTAAGGGTTTTTTCCTAGGGAGGTTGAAACAGGATGCTGATCAGTTCCCACAAATTCAGTTTAAACTGTGTTCTTATGACACACATACAAGGGGAAGGGTGGAGGTTAGCTACAATAATCTGTTTACCTAATTGGGTAGTGTCTGCCTAACTATCTGTATACATTTGAGAGGGCTGTCAGCCTAATGTGAGGGGTTTACTTACTAAATTTTAAGGTGTTTACTTAACAAACAGAGGGCATATCTAAATATTGTATGGGCAGGTTACCTACTATATGGACACACAAAAGAAGGTTACTTCCGGAAGTACAAAATGTGCTCTATAAATGAGGGCACTTTTACATTTTGGGGGTATTGTTACTGTTTTGGGCACCAAGATGGACAATATTACTATTTGGGGGACCGTGAATTGGACTTTGCATAGAGGTTGGAAATTGATAGTGAAGTGGTATTAAAGTTAGGAGCCTAACACTATGTGCGAAATATGCAGAGATAAGTGGCAGCTAAAGTTATCAGACTATCAGAATCGGATGGAGAAGAAAAGAGAACGTCAGTCCAGAGAAGACATCACCTGTGAGTTCTTGGATGTAACTGCAGTGTAATCACTTCTGGTCTGCAGAGCACCAGTGTACCATGGTACCTACCACTATATATTCACGGTATGGCGGTAACATTGATTATTGGGATGGCCCTTTTTAATTCAAAATACAGGGTAATAGACACTATTGGTGGTAAACAGTACAGTTAAATAGTTTTTAAGGCAAAAAAAAAAAAAATCAAGTTTAGCCATTGTGCAATGTTATCCAGAGGAACGCAAAAAAAACCCCAGGGGGTAGAAACCCAATTAAGGTTTTTTATTTTTATTTTAGAGCGCCCTTAGTTCCAGAGCGCTGTACATTCGAGGGGGGTTATATACATAGGTCAAACAAGTACAAAGGTGACCATAACTATCAACTGGTACAGAGGGAGAGAGGTCTTACAGTCTACAGGAGAGAAGGGAAGAGACAGGAGGTGAGAGGCAGACATGTTTGTGGGGTGGAGTAGTTGCAACGGGGTTATTGTAGGTTATAGGTTCCTGAAGACATGGGTTTTCAGGTTGCTTTTGAGGCTAGTGACAGTCTGATGTGTTGGGGCAGTGAATTCCAGAGTTTGGGGAAAGCAAGAGAGAAAATCCATATAATATAATTTATGACCTCTATAGCATATAAAATATAAACCGCAGTAATGGAGTATATACGCAGGTGCTTTCCTTAAACACCTCGTGTCAATTTGCTCAATGAAGGTATACTCCTAATATAGACACTTGCAACCAGGGCCGCCATACAGGGGGTACAACCGGTACTCCCGTATGGGGCCCGTGGAATAAGGGCCCGCGGAACGCCCCGCACCCTATTTTCCTCCACGGCAGAGCGGGGCCCGGCGGCGCGGCCGCCGAACCAGGCTCCGCCTGGCCCACAGTGTGGGCCCCGAGTTGCGGGGGCCCCGGAGGCATGGTCGTCGCTCCCCGGGGCCCGCCGCGCATCTCGGTCTCTGCATGCCCGGGCCCTGCGTCCCGAGCGCCCAGAGACCGTCCCGGAGCTGGGACTAATTGTCCCCGACTCCGGGCTGCGCGGTGTCCAGCGAGCGCAGCGCCACTAGCGCTGCGCTCCGTTGATCTCCCTGGCAGGCTGAATGCATTAGGCCTCAGCCTGCCAGGCGCCGACCCCTACTGCTGACGTAGGTGGCGCGGTGACGTCACTTCCCCCGCGCCGCCTATGCAGGGCGGCAGGAGCCGGCGGCAGCTCGGAGCAGCAGGACTGAGGCTCAGGTAAGTGATTGATTTGTTTTTTTTTTAATATACTAGCGGGCCACTGCTGCCTATCTCTAAAGGGGTCCCTGGCGCTGCCTATCACTAAAGGGGGCCCTGACTGCCTATCACTAAAGGGGGCCCTGACTGCCTATCACTAAAGGGGGTCCCTGGCGCTGCCTATCACTAAAGGGGGCCCTGACTGCCTATCACTAAAGGGGGTCCTGACTGCCTAGCACTAAAGGGGGTCCCTGGCGCTGCCTATCACTAAAAGTGGGCCCTGACTGCCTATCACTAAAGGGGCCCTGACTTGCCTATCACTAAAGGGGGTCCCTGTCACTGCACTATTTCTAAAGGGGGTCCCTGGCACTGCTTATCACTAAAGGGGTGCTGACTGCCTATCACTAAAGGGGTCCCTGGCGCTGCCTATCTCTAAAGGGGTCCCCTGGCGCTGCCTATCACTAAAGGGGTCCCCGGCGCTGCCTATAACTAAAGGGGCCCTGGCTGCCTATATCAAATGGGGCCCTGGCTGCCAACATCTAAAGGGGGCCCTGACTCTACCTAACCTCTAAAGGAGGCCCTGACTCTACCTAACCTCTAAAGGAGGGCCCTGACTCTACCTAACCTCTGAAGGAGGGCCCTGACTCTACCTAACCTCTGAAGGAGGGCCCTGACTCTACCTAACCTCTGAAGGAGGGCCCTGACTCTACCTAACCTCTGAAGGAGGGCCCTGACTCCACCTAACCTCTAAAGGAGGGCCCTGACTCCACCTAACCTCATAAAGGAGGCCCTGACCGCCTACAAACTAAAGGGGACTCATGGCTAGTACCACACCAACCTACCTGGGGCTGGCCTACCCAACATATCCGGCGGGGTCTACCTACCTAAATAGGGCCTATCTAATTACTGGGGGCCTTTCCCATTTGCCTACCTACCTGGTAATATAATTGTTAGGGGAGCAGCCCATAGCTGTAGCAATATCTCCAGGGGGGTTAGTCCACCCCCAACCCACCAACCCCATCGGATACAAGGCCTCTAAGTTATGGCTGTACCCGCTCTCCCACCCCTGGAAGTTTGTACAGAGGTGGAATAGGTAAAGAAATGCTTGAAAATTGAGGATTCTAAGATATTTGTGTATAATTTCTGCAGGATGAGTTGTGGTCCGGGACAAGTCCTCATGGCGGTGTGGAACGGATGCAGAAGAAAAGGGAATAAGAACGACTCATGAGAGAAGAGAACGACTCCTCAGATATGACATCTCCGGTGAGTACCTGATTTCAGGGGTTATTTTGCTTCTAAATTGGATCAGTGCTGTATTCACTGTAATGTGACCTGAGCTGGTGTCTGACCTCTATGTGGTCTCTATGTGGCGGTGTTGTAGGTTATACCTGAGCTGGTGTTAGGAGGTACACTTACTTTCTTGCTGGTGTTTATTTTAGAAGGTGGCGAGGTGCGTGACCAAGGAAACATGGAGGGGGATATTTTATGTGGGTGGAGGGGGGATATTGTATGTGGGTGGAGGGAGATATGTATGTGGGTGGAGGGGGATATTGTATGTGGGTGGAGGGAGATATTGTATGTGGGTGGAGGGGGATATTGTATGTGGTGGAGGGTGATATTGTATGTGGGTGGAGGGAATATTGTATGTGGTGGAGGGGGATATTGTATGTGGGTGGAAGGAGATAATTTATGTTGGGTGAGGGGGATATTGTATGTGGGTGGAGATGATATTGTAATGTGGTGGAGGGAGATATTGTATGTGGTGGAGGGGGATATTGTATTGGGGTGGAGGGGGATATTGTATGTGGGTGGAGGGGGATATTGTATGTGGGTGGAGGGGATATTGTATGTGGGGGGAGCGGATATTGTATGTGGGTGGAGGGTGATATTGTATGTGGGTGGAGGGGGATATTGTATGTGGGTGGAGGAGGATATTGTATGTGGGTGGAGGGGGATATTGTATGTGGGTGGAGGGGGATATTGTATGTGGGTGGAGGGGATATTGTATGTGGGTGGAGGGGATATGGATGGAGCTATTTAGCCATGTGTCTATGATGTGTGACTCACTTGCTATTGTACTACACAATACAGTTCTTTTTTTGCACACTGTATTATGTGGTAAAATGGGCGCATTTTTTGTCCTAGAGGCCGTTTTTTTTTGCTGGGGTGGGGCGATCGGGTTTCTGGGGCGGGATTTACGGGGGGGGGGGGGGGTGGGGCCCAGGTGCTTCAGCTGTATGGGGCCCTGAAATTTCTGTTGGCGGCCCTGCTTGCAACAGTGTATCTACAAAGCGTATTCAATTTAATAAGTATCAAAGACGTTAAAACAGCATAACGGCTAAATAGCCTAGCTTAAGGACATTTTTCAACAATATATAATGATAACTTGCGGTTATATGTCTCCAGTCCCGGAGTAATCCAAATGTATCTTCAGCGCTGAAGCTTCAAGCGCTCTTTACTAGCAGCTGGCATAACTTGCTAGACGAAGTATACCGTCATTGAGGAAAGCAAGAGAGAAGTCTTGGAGACGGTTATGTGAAGAGCTGATAAGGGGAGACCAAAGAAGGTCCAGTGAGAAGTGGAGATTGCATGAGAGGAGGTATCTAGTGATTAAGGCAGAGATGTATGGAGGGGAAAGGTTATAGAGAGACTTGTACGTCATGGTGAGTAACTTGAAATCAATTCACTGGGCAATGGGTAGCCAGTAAAGGGATTGGCAGAAGGAGAGGCAGAGGAGTAGCGAGGAGAGAGGTGAATCAGACGGGCAGCAGAGTTAAGGATGGTTTGAAGGGGAACGAGGGTGCTGGATGGGAGGCCACAGAAAAAGATATTGCAATAGTCTAGGTGGGAGATGACAAGGGCATGAACAAGCATTTTTGTGCCATCAAAGTTAAGGAATGAGCGGATTTGGGAGATATTCTTCAGGTGGAGGCGGCAGGCAGAGGTAAGGTTTTTGGATGTGCAGTTTGAAAGACAGATTGGAGTCAAAGGTTAACCCAAGGAAAAAATTCCTTCCTGACTCCAATCTAGCAATCAGAATAAACCCCTGGATCAACAACCCTTCTCCAGAATCCTAGTCCCTATAACATGTTATATTATTATACTCTAGAAATGCATCCAGACCCTTTTTGAACTCTGTTAGTGAATTTACCATGACAAGTTCCTCTGGCAGAGAGTTCCAACAATCTCATTGCTCTTACAGCAAAGAATCCCTTTCTATGTTTATGTAGAAACTGTCTTTCCTCTTCGCGAAGAGGATGCATTCTTGTTCTCAATACAGTCCTGGGTATAAAAAGCTCTTGGGAGAGATCTCTATATTGACCTTTAATATACACTCACCGGCCACTTTATTAGGTACACCATGCTAGTAATGGGTTGGACCCCCCTTTTTGGCCTTCAAACTGCCTCACTCTCTTCGTGGCAATAGATTCAACAAGGTGCTGGAAGCATTCCTCAGCAGATTTTGGTCCTATTGACATGATGGCATCACACAGTTTGCCGCAGATTTGTCGGCTGCACAACCATGATGCGAATCTCCCGTATCACACCACATCCCAAAGATGCTCTATTTGATTGAGATCTGGTGACTGTGGAGGCCATTTGAGTACAGTGAACTCATTGTCATGTTCAAGAAACCAGTCTGCGATGATTCCAGCTTTATGACATGGCGCATTATCCTGCTGAAAGTAGCCATCAGATGTTGGGTACATTGTGGTCATAAAGGGATGGACATGGTCAGCAACAATACTCAGGTAGGCTGTGGCGTTTGCAAACGATGTCTCAACTGGTACCAAGGGGCCCAAAGAGTGCCAAGAAAATATTCCCCACACCATGACACCACCACCACCAGCCTGAACCGTTTGATACAAGGCAGGATGGATCCATGCTTTCATGTTGTTCGACGCCAAATTCTGACCCTACCATCCGAAATGTCGCAGCAGAAATCGAGACTCATCAGACCAGGCAACGTTTTTCCAATCTTCTACTGTCCAATTTCGAATGAGCTTGGGCAAATTGGAGCCTCAGTTTCCTGTTCTTAGCTGAAAGGAGTGGCAACCCGGTGTAGTCTTCTGCTGCTGTAGCCCATCTGCCTCAAAGTTCGCTGTACTGTGCGTTCAGAGATGCTCTTCTGCCTACCTTGGTTGTAACGGGTGGCTATTTGAGTCACTGTTGCCTTTCTATCAGCTCGAACCAGTCTGCCCATTCTCCTTTGACCTCTGGCATCAACAAGGCATTTCCGCCCACAGGACTGCCGCTCACTGGATGTTTTTTTCTTTTTCGGACCATTCTCTGTAAACCCTAGAGATGGTTGTGCGTGAAAATCCCAGGAGATCAGCAGTTTCTGAAATACTCAGACCAGCCCTTCTGGCACCAACAACCATGCCACGTTCAAAGGCACTCAAATCACCTTTCTTCCCCATACTGATGCTCAGTTTGAACTGCAGGAGATTGTCTTGACCATGTCTACATGCCTAAATGCACTGAGTTGCCGCCATGTGATTGGCTGATTAGAAATTAAGTGTTAACGAGCAGTTGGACAGGTGTACCTAATAAAGTGGCCGGTGAGTGTATTTATGCATATTTATTACGTCCCCCCGAAGCCGTCTAAACAAAATAACCCTAAGCTTGCTAATTTTTCTGGGTATTGTAGTCCACCCAGTCCTTTTATTATTTTTGTTGCCCGCCTTTGAACCTGTTCAAGCTCTACAGTGTCTTTCCTGTGAACTGGTGCCCAAAACTCTACATAATATTCCATGGCAAACAATGAAAAAAGGCTCACCTGTCTCGGACTTGCTTTCATATATGATGATGCACAAGGATCCACTTTGCTGTATAGCGTTTCCTGCGGCTCACCGCCGGCCAAGCGGAAATATATGCACAAAGGTAAGTAAAACAGCTCTACAGCAGCATAACCCCGCATCATGTGGAACACACAAACGCGTTTCAGGCAATGGCCCTTGCTCACTGTTTTACTTACCTTTGTGCATATAATAAAAGTTTGCTGTTTTAAGTCACGCAGACTTTGGGATTTTTGGACAGCAGGGTCCCGTGTGGAAGTCAAGCTCGGATATCCCTTTCAGTGCAAGCATAATATTCCATGTGTGGTCTAACCAGTGACTTGTATAATGGCAGAATGATGTTCTCATCATGTGCATCTATGCCCCTTTTAATACACCCCATGATCCTGTTTGCCTTGGCAGCTGCTGCCTGACACTGGCTGCTACAATTAAGCTTATTGTCCACTAGGATTCCCAAGTCCTTCTCCATGTAACTTTTTCCCAGCATTTTCCTTTTTAACACGTAATCATGGAATGGATTTTTCCTTCCCCTGTGCATAACCTTGCATTTACTGTATCTGTGTTAAGCCTCATCTTCCACTTCTCTGCCCAGGCCTCCAATTTATCCAGATCCCTTTGTAATAGAACATTATCCTCTATTTTGTTAATTACTTTACAGAATTTAGTATCATCTGCAAAGATTGATATTCTACTGTGGAAATAAATGTGTAAGATCACTAATGAGTATACAGTGGTCAGTGTTCGGGAGTATTTAAAATACAAGTAATTAAAATAGTATTTAAAATACTTGTCAGGTATTTGTATTTTGTAATCAAAATACTTTTTTATTCAGTATTTTGTATTTGTAATTAAACTACTTTTAGGAAGTATTTTAAGTATTTTAATTACTTTCTAAATTCAAAACAAATGTTGTAATTTAAATAACCCACCTCACCGCACTTAAAAAAACAACAACAGCGCGAGTCACGTCATCACTCTCATTTCTAGTATCTTGTGCGAGGTACAACGAAAGGAGGGGAATTCCAGCGCGTTCCAGCAACGCAAGTCCGCCTTGTAGTGAAGCGTGATTTATTTTTATTTTTTAATCATCCCAATCGCGTAATCCATTCCGTAAAATTACTGTATATACTCGAGTATAAGCCGACCGGGATATAAGCCGAGGACCCTAATTTTACCACAAAATACTGGAAAAACGTATTGTCTCGAGTATAAGCCGAGGGGGGGAAATCCACCATTGCAGATAAAAAGTCTGGTCATGTGCATTACAGCTTAGTAACTCCATGTGCCTCATAGTAATATAGCATTAAACCCCATCATGTCCCTCACATTAAGCCCCTGTGTGCCTCAAATAAGAGTTACTGATATGTGAGAGACATGGAGGTAATAATTAGGTATCTTCATAATTAAGGTCCTTTATTAGTACCCCCATGTGTCTCACATATTAGTAATCCTTATATAGGGCACACAGGGGTTAATATGAGGGACATGAGGGAGTTAACTGCTATTAATGTGAAGCACATGGAGTTACTGAAACTAAATTAATATCCCCAAATGCCTGACATTAAAAGGTATAGTAACTAAAGGAAGGTACCTGTATGTTTCTCTTTACTGAAGCATCCTCTCCTCCATGTGACAGACATCCTGGCCACTGACTTATCTGCAGAGTAGATGCTAATCCTAGTGGGCTAAAGGACCTCTGATCCGTTTTTTGTTTTTATTAAATTTTTTGTTTACATTTTTCAAGTATTTTAGTATTTGGAAAATACTTTTGAAGTAGTATTTAGTATTTGTATTTAAAATACTTCGGGATGAAAGTATTTAGTATTTGTATTTAAAATACTTCAGTCATAAGTATTTTGTATTTAAAATACTTTTACAAAGTATTTTTAAGAACACTGACAGTGGTACCCCACTAGTAACAGGGATCCAATCTGAGTATTTTTTGAATATTCGCACCACATCTGCTATGCGCCAATCCTTTGGGACATACCCCGTTATTATACATACCATAAATATTACGAATAGGGGCCTATCACATTACTTATTTCCCTTAGGACACGGGGGTATATACCATCCGGACCTGTTGATCTGCCTATTTTAATTTTCTTAAGGCGGAGCTGCACTTCTTCCTGGGTTAGAAACTTTTAAGGTGGAGTTTATCTCATCCCTCTGCCCATCAGGTATTTCCTTAGTAAATACAGTGGAGAAAAAATTGTTTAATAGGTTTACTTTCTCCTTATCGCCCTCTACAATACCTTCCTCACTACTTTTCAAAGGGACAACATTTTCACTTTTAATCTTTTTACTATTTATGTAGTTACAAAAAATATTTGGGGGTTAGTTTTACCCTCTTTGGCAATCTGCCTTTCTGTTTCCAGCTTTGCTGTCTTTATCATTATTTTACATATTTTATTTTTCCTTATAGCTTTTTAGTGCCTCTTCACTGCCCTTCTGTTTAAGTAGCTATGTTCTATGTTCTGGCTGTATTATTTTTAGTGGTATTGGTAATGTTGGTCTTCATATAGTGGGTTTTGTTTAATTACAGAATGATGGTAACATGTATAGTGAGATACTTTCTTCTTGTTTATATGTGGTATTATTTGGTTAATGTATTATTTAGAGGTACTGGTAAATGTTGTGGTCAAGAGCCCCATTCAAACAAGTGGTACTGGTCCCAGCCTTTACCAGTTATGTCCCTTATGTTAGAATACTGTCTTTAACAGTTCACGGATACCAAGTAAGGTGTAAACTGCCCCTAATACCTGTAAGTAGTACAGAGTCTCCATAACACAACATCTTAAACATGTTACAACCCCTATTTCAAACACATCTACCATTAAAATAAAAAAAATGAATATGTCATTGAACTGTGCTCCACTGACAAATTATTGGATATTCTATACAGTCATTTTTAGATCTGATTCTGGAAAAGTTGGCTGTCCAACAATAAGGCTACCATCAGACAGCTTTTCTGGATTCCTAGTTAAGCAGCAACTGGGGAATGCATGCCAGAAAAAAAATGTATGTGAGTGTTGGTGGTTGTTCTGTGATGGACCTGAAATCCTGTCCCCTAGTGTTTAATAGTTTAATATTTAACATAAGTCCATAGCACAGGGTAAGAACATAAACATTTTGGGTCCACTGCACCTGCTCCTGGTACACTCAGTTTCCAGTCTGTGTGCAAGCTGTAAATTGAAGGAAATAGTTTTAAAGTATGGGTGTAAAAAGTCCATCTCATATAAAGTATGATGTGGATTACAATTAAAAATAATTTTTTAAGTAGATTTCAATGTGGAGTTTGCTTTGGAGTCCATTTGAAAAAAATAAATTAATAAAACGAAAACTGAGTTTGCGCATAACCTTATCTTTTACTGTAGAATATAGAAGCCTTTCACGAGACACAAACAGTTTTACAATATTTTATTGTCAAATCTGGAGCTCTACTTTTACAATTTTACAGGAAACAAATGAAATAACTTTTTTGTTTCATTCTTTGACTAACAAATGAAAAAAAGAATAACAAAATAAAAATAAAAACTTGTTTCCTATAAAAAGAAAAAAAAAAGAAATGTCCCATAGTTTTCTGCAGTGATTATAGATTTTACCCTCATGCCTCCAGTGGCATAGCTAGAAGGGGTGCAGAGATAGCAGTGGCACCTTGACCCTGCTGCCATAGAGGTCCCATAGGTCCTTCTTCCACATAAAGAGAGAACAGTATTATTAATGGCACATTGTAGGTGGGTAGGGGGCTAAATTTTGAATCGAGACTCAAGGTTTTTTTTATAGTGAATTTTCTAGTTA
This sequence comes from Phyllomedusa bahiana, assembly GCA_025379985.1. NCBI lineage: Eukaryota > Metazoa > Chordata > Amphibia > Anura > Hylidae > Phyllomedusa > Phyllomedusa bahiana. The sequence goes on from JAODAL010003993.1 coordinate 107,773, forward strand.
CTACACAAAATAGCAGCTTTTATGGCTCACTTCAGGTTTGTCCTTTGAGACTTGTTACGGAGGTCCCCTTAAACATAAGCACTTTAGGTGCCATACTGGATTTCATTGCTACCTTAAAAAATATTTACTTCCTGTAATGTGTATCATATGCAGTGGGGAAAATAAGCATTTGATACACTGGCGATTTTGCAAGTTTTCCCACCTACAGAAAATGGAGAGGTCTGTAGTTTTTATCGTAAGAAAATTCCAAAAATCCAAAAAATCACATTGTATGATGTTTAAATAATTAATTTGCATTTTATTGCATGAGATAAGTATTTGATCACCTGCGAGCCAGCAAGAATTCTGTCTCTCACAGACCTGTTAGTTTTTCTTTAAGAAGCCCTCCTACTCTGCATTAACTGCACATTTTTAACTCTTTACCTGTATAAAACACACCTGTCCACACACTCAATCACACTCCAACCTCTCCACCATGGCCAAGACCAAAGAGCTGTCTAAGGACCCCAGGGACAAAAGTGTAGACGTGCACAAGGCTGGGATGGGCTACAGGACAACAGGCAAGCAGCTTGGTGAGAAGGCTACAATTGTTGCCATAAATATTAGAAAATGGAAGAAACACAATATTGCTGTTAATCTTCTTTATTCTGGGGCTCCATGCAAGATCACACCTTATGGGGTAAGAATGATTCTGAGAAAGTTCAGAATTCAGCCTAGAACTACAAGGGAGGACCTGGTCAATGACCTTTATAGAGCAATAACCACAGTCTCAAAGATTACACACTATGCCGCCATGGATTAAAATCCTGAAGGGCATGCAAGGTCCCCTTGCTCACGACTGCACATGTCCAGGCCTGTTTGAAGTTCGCCAGTGACCATCTGGATGATCTATAGAAGGCAAGGGAGAAGGTCATGTGGTCAGATGAGACCAAAATAGAACTTTTTGATATCAACTCCATTCTCCATGTTTGGAGGAAGAAGTAGTGCGAGTACAACCCCAAGAACACTGTCACAACTGTGATGCATGGAAGTGGAAACATCATACTTTAGGGGTGCTTTTCTGAAAAGGGGACAGGACAACTGCACCGTATTGAAGTGAGGATGAATGGGGCCATGTATCATGATATTTTGGCCAACAACCTCCTTCCCCGTAGTAAGAGCATTGAACATGGGTCATGGCTGGGTCTTTCAGCAGGACAATGACCTGAAACTCACAGCTAGGACAACTAAGAAGTGACTCCGCAAGAAGCATTTCAAGGTCCTGGAGTGGCCTAGCCAGTCTCCAGACCCGAACCCAAACGAACATCTTTGGAGGGAGCTGAAACTCAATGTAGCCCAGTGACAGATCCAAAACTTGAAATATTTGGAGAAGATCTATATGGAGTGGGCCAAAATCCCTGCATTAGTGTGTGCAAACTCCTGACCTCTGTAATTGCAAACAAAGGTACCAAATATTAAGTTCTATTTTTTTTCTATTGTATCAAATACTTATTTCATGCAATAAAATGCAAATTATTATTTAGAAATCATACAATGTGATTTTCTGGATTTTTTTTTAATTCTGCCTCTCACAGTTCAAGTGTACCTATGATAAAAATTACAGACCTCTCCATTCTTTGTAGGTGGGAAAATTAGCAAAATTGACAGTTTATCAAATAATTATTTTCCCCACTATATGTGTGTCAGATACGTAACAGAAGCATAAGGATTGCCAGGAGTCACCCACTGGTGTCGGGAACAATTGATAAGCAACTAACCTTATTGAAGAACAGCCGAGAAAGCTTTGTGTTTCTTCTCAATTCCTTAAATGATTTTTTTGTTACTGCAGCTTCTCTTTAAAAAAGTATGTAGGTATGTGTATATATATTACGTATAAAGTTTGAAAAATATAACTTTTTTTTCCCTACAACCAGGAAACCAGGTCTTATCAAATCGAATAGTGTAGCTTCAAGAAATCAGCATTTTCAATTTTCTCATGTGTGGGACAATTTAACAAAAGAAATAAAAAATTGCTGGAAAAAACCATATTTCCCATTACAATCTTATTTGTTTAAAAAAATAATAAAAAAACCAGAATTTGAATCTTTTGGTGAGAATAAACAGCATAAATATTTATCAAAACACAAAAAACAAAATTTCTTACAAATGAGTCACGTAAGTAAAATAAATAGGCCGTAGTATAAATATGCGTAACAAATAGATTTTTGAGACTTAAATCTTTATATACATTCTGAAAAAATAAACAGGTTTGTTCATTTTTCTGTTTAAACAACAGATAACAAAGAGCCAAGAACAAAACACGCCAAGACCACACGCACACGTAGATGTATGCTGATATACACACGTATATGCTGGCATACAGCACCATTTTCTGAGTTGCATGAATAGTTTTATTTATACGTTGGGTTTCTTTCTTTTTACATAATGTCCATCTTCAGAATGCACATGATAGACAGCGCTGGAGCCTTGTAGCACATAATATTGCAGAATTTGTATTCGTCATTGCGACACTGATAAATGCAGACATTCTGGCAACAGTGCTTTAGAGAGATCTTAATAGATAAACACTTGCATTTTCTCATGTCATGTTTAGTCCATAGCCATAAAAAAGGTGGCAAAAAAGATGATCACAACTAAAAAGAAATTCCTTTTTACGTCATTAACACATTTTTGGTTTTAATGCACCTCTATGTATATACTGCTCCCTATCTTTTAATTAAAACACAATTGTGAGCCCCTCTATAATTTCAGTCTAAACATTGAGATAACATCCCATGTGTGCCCAAGCACGTGTGTGTGGAGGGGTTTGACTTTGAAAAAAGATCTGTAGATGGGGAAACTATCAGCAAGCAGCCTAACTATTTTGGATGGCTTTGGCACAGCACATATGAACAATGATAATATTGTTGATCGGGTGGCCCAAATATCCACGTATCTGGTTGGGTCTAGGCCAAACAGTCGGATCTGGACACAGTTTGGGTGAAGTTTATGTCATCTCTGAAATTAGAATTTAAAAATTTGGCTAGTACAGTTAAAGGGGTTGAATCAACACACAATAATGATTATCAGTGCATCATACATTTATATTGTATACACATTTTCCATATATTATTAAAATGCCTTTCTTTGTCAAACAAAACTACAGCCTCCTCTCTTAGCACAAAAAAACATGACTTCAGCTTCATAACAGATGATTTTGTCATCTTTTCAATTTTAAGAGATATGATTTGGTGATATAAAGCTAATTAGTCAGAAACTAGTGCTGATTGGTGCTTCAACTTTGCGGTGACTTCCTGCTGTGAGAGACAGCATCATTATTCAAAGTCTGGTCACATGGCTGCTGCAGAGCTCACACACTGTAATATACTGGAAAAAAAAAACAGACTGGAAGAACACTGAGGCACATCTTTCAATACCGTTATAAAAATGAAGGAAAAAAGAAATGTTAAATTTTGCAAAAATTGCTCCAAAACTATCAAAATAGCACAGGATTCATAACATGTTGGCAGTAACTCATGACATAACAAACACCGCTATGTAAACACATAACCGTCATACATGTCCACCAGTTAACAAAAATAACAGTGCACGTTTATCATAAATTTTGGCACATTGATTAGCTGCATCCCTTTCATGTATCTCTTTCCAAAAACTGTCATTTAAAAAACACAAGTAAATATGGCATACAACGTGAGCAGAGAATTTTGGTCCAATTTTTGTGTTTTAACCCCTTTGTGTCTGGATATGAGGCTCATTGTGATATAACAGAGGTAATAGGAGGTTTTGTACTAACAGTGTTCGCTCTTTGCATACTAGAGACAGGTAAGAGGCAGGGAATATGCAGCAGGAAGCAGAGGAGACATAACCAGACCAGTGTACTGTTGGATGATATAAACAATTATATAAAAGTAGCTCTGTTAATATCGCTCTTTAAGAAAATGTAAGTTTATTTGAAGCAATTGTCAGTAATGTTTGTACAATTAAATACTTCTTAAAGCTCCAGTGAATGTTTGTTTCAAGTAACCCTGCAACCGACTCCGGTATTTCGACATGTTGCCTACACAGAATGCAGCTAATCTGTGGGCTGCAAATTTTGGCAAACAATTCTGTAAGTACTAATATCCTCATTGAGGTACGAGGCACAAAGTGTCTCCAATGCATTAGGAAGCCTTACACCTCAGGGAGTTAATTTCACCAGTTCTCATCCTCACTGCCATGCCACCAAATTGTGTGGATTGCTATAGCAGAATGGGGAGTTTTGAAATGACTCAAGGGCTGAGTCTTATATGTGACCTATTGGCATTGCATTACAGGTGTTGACATATTGAAGAAGATACAGTCTATACCTATTTGTCAAAAAGTGTATAGATTTTATGGAACCCATGCTATGCAGTAGGGTGGGGGGGAGTATGTCTTTAAAAGGAATGTGTCATTTTTATGTTAAACACATTTTTTAGGAATTTTTGGTTGTTTTTGTTTTTTTAATTTTTCATATCACTTTCAATATTTTTTAATAATTCTTAAATCTTGCAGTTTTCACTTTGGCCACTAGGCCTTGTTTGCACTGCTTTAACAGCAGTCAGAGAGATGCTTTACAGTAGCTTCATGCACATAGGAGACTTAAGACTGACTCAGTCCCATTTACTTCTATAGGAGTTTTCTTGGCATGCTCTGTGACCTGGGAAGAAGTCACTGTGCAGGGAGGTGAAAGAGTGAACTGTGACTATCTCCTCTTGTGATTGGTGGATCCTGTGTTATCTATTCACACTGGTGTCTCCTTTCAGTTTGACCCTGTTTGTGCTGATAATGAGCAGACAACTGAGAATCTTTCTCTACAGAGCAGGAAGTGTCAGACAATTATTAGGCTTAGTGGCCAAAGTGAAAACTGCAGGACTTAAGAGTTATTTAAAAATATTGAAAGTGATATGGAAAATTAATAAAAATATAACCAAAAATTCTTAAAAAAATGTGTTGAAAATAAACATGTGAGTTAAGCAATAAGTCATTTTTGATGACACATTCCCTTTAAAGGATATGTCCACCTCTAAAAATAACACTTAAGGCTATATTCACATTAGCATTGTGGCTTCTGTTAATACTGGGAGCCTCTATGCTCTGTCATACAACAGATACCACCAGACTGAAAAAAGCCTCCAATGGCAGTGTAAACAGAACCTTTCTGATATAATCTGCATAATTTGAGTTACTGTGCAAAAACAGTATATTACTTGTCTTGTACTGCTTTCGGGTTATAGCCTGTATTATTCCCTAGAGCTGCAATCACAATTCTGTTAACTGCTATTGAAAACAGCAAGACTGACATTAAATTCTATCAGTATTTTTCTGCATTATTATAAACATACAGTGTTTGGTGTAAAGGGGACACTTCTCAAAATGCACTAGGATAAGCTGCAGTCATTGGACAAGCAGAGAATGTTGGGAGAGTTTAGCTCTGTGGAATTGCTACTGAAGCCTATGGTATAAAACCCCATTCACATGTATTGCATTTGACATGGATTCCCGCCCACATTCTTCACTGACTACACATCAAATCCTATAAACATCCGCATCCCATGCATGTGAATGGGATTTTGGCAATACCATTTACAGGCAACAGAAAATTTCCACGCAAATTTTTGCCATTGCGCAAAAGAAATCAGTAGCAGAAATCAGGAGCATTCTACTTGTGTCCAGAGATTCCACATAAACAAGCTAAGTACTAGCCCCATTAAAAGACAGTGGGGATAATCGATGAGTAAATCTACAGCAGATTATATTGTCAGGTTTGCAAATACTTCATTTTTATCCAATGTGTGATCATAGAGGATCGTTACATCATGACTAATGTCAGGTATGTACAATAACTCTAATCACAGTATCACAAATGGTCATAATGTCACCATAGGAAAATGAGTCCATTAATCACAGATTTAATCACGGTAAGTCGCTGCTTAATGCCAGTCGTTTGGCCGGGGGTTTCATATTGTTTTTTCCAAATAGTGATTCTGAGCTGCTGTAAAGAGGGTCACAAAGAAAATCAATTAACCACTCCCTATCATGCACCTCAATCTCACACCTTGGTACAAATTATGGCAGGATCATCGTTCTGAAAAGGGCGACGCCACTCCAGACCTATTAGCCCCAGGACTCCCTGCAATACTCCTGTGGCCACAATATATCGCTCTAGAGTGGGGTTGTTCTTTTTGGACCGATGAACCTGCAATCATTTACACCTAGGTGTGAGATTTAAGTGTATAATAGGGAGAGGTTTATTCATTTTCTTTGTGACACTCTTTACAGCAACTCAGATACACTGGAATCACTATTTGGAAAAGTCAATATGAAACCCCAGGAAAATGACATTAAGCAGCGCTTTACCATCATAACCGTGAGTCTTCACATGTTTATTGACATTCTGATCATTTTTGGGATACTTGTCTAAACTTGCTGATGGGTAGGAATTGAGATGATGATTTTAGATTTGATTTAACTAAAAGTCATATTTTAACCCACATGTTAATATTATGACTGTAATTAATGTACAATAACTCCCCTGGGAAAATGGTTTGTGTAGTTTATGGGTATAATACTGGTTGTAACTCATAATAAGTACAAGTAATGTAATTTATGTACTTAGGGACTCCACCAGAAGAACTGTGAATACAGCCCTGGAGTAAACACAGTGTACACAATTTATGAATTGTGGCTAAAGGAGATTGACATCCTATATCAAGGTGTGCATAATTATTAGGCAACTTGTTTTCCTCCAGCAAAATGGGCCAGAAAAGGGATTTAACTCATTTTGAATAGTCAAACAATGTAAAAAGCCTTTTAGAGGGATGCAGCACTGAAATTGCTAAAATATTTGGGCATGATCACAGAACCATCAAATGTAGATGCAAATAGACAACAGGATCATAAGAAACGTGTTGAGAAAAAAGACACATGTTAACTGCCAAAGATCTGAGACAAATCAAACCTGAAGCGACCCAGAACCCATTGTCCTCCAATACTGTCATATTCCAGAACTGCAACCTTCCTGAAGTGCCCGGGAGTACGAGGTGTTCAGTGCTCAGAGACATGGTCAAGGTAGGGGAGGCTGAAACCCAACCACCAGGCCCGGACTGCCCATAGGGCAAACCGTTCATTTGCCCGGCGGGCCGCTGGGGTCCGGGCCGCAGGGCTGGCTCGGAGCGCCCGCCGAGGGGGCCGGTGTTTTCCCCCCGGCGGGCCCCGAGTGCCGGCGCACGCACAGGGGCCACAATGGTCGCATCTGCGACCGGACCCCTGTGCCAGGGGGCCGACAGGCCCCCCTCGCTGCACAGCCGGGTCACAGACCCAGCCATGCAGCCATCACGGCCGCCGCCTGCACCGCGCGGTGCAGGCAGCAGCCGAGGCTGAACAGCTGGGATCTATTGATCCCGTCTGTTCAGCTCCCAGGAGGCCGCGGGGCAGGCGCGCGATGTGATGACGTCATCGCGCGCCTGCTCCGCGGCCCGCACCCGGGAGTGAGCGGCCGCACCGGAGGAGGGAAGAGGAGAAGAGAAGGCAGAGACTTCAGGTAAGTATTGGTTTTATTACTTTTTTTAAACTACTAGCCCTGCCTGCATACCTATATACTGCCCCATACTGCCCTGCCTGGCTATATACTGCCCCATACTGCCCTGCATACCTATATACTGCCCCATACTGCCCTGCATACCTATATACTGCCCTGCATACCTATATACTGCCCCATACTGCCTGCCTATATACTGCCCTGCCTGGCTATATACTGCCCCATACTGCCCTGCATACCTATATACTGCCCCATACTGCCCTGCATACCTATATACTGCCCCGCCTTGCTATATACTGCCCCAAACTGCCCTGCATACCTATATACTGCCCCAAACTGCCCTGCCTGGCTATATACTGCCCTGCATACCTATATACTGCCCTGCATACCTATATACTGCCCTGCATACCTATATACTGCCCCATACTGCCCTGCATACCTATATACTGCCCTGCATACCTATATACTCCCATACTGCCCTGCATACCTATATACTGCCCCATACTGCCCTGCCTGGCTATATACTGCCCTGCCTGGCTATATACTGCCCCCTACTGCCCTGCCTGGCTATATACTGCCCCATACTGCCCTGCCTGGCTATATACTGCCCCATACTGCCCTGCCTGGCTATATACTGCCCCATACTGCCCTGCCTGGTTATATACTGCCCTGCCTGGCTATATACTGCCCCATACTGCCCTGCCTGGCTATATACTGCCCTGCCTGCCTACCTATATACTGCCCTTACTGCATACCTATATACTGCCCCATACTGCCCTGCCTGCATACCTATATACTGCCCCTACCTATATATAAGCCCTGCCTGCCTACCTATATACTGCTCTGCCTACCTATATATCAGCCCTGCCTGGCCATATAATGGCCCTGGCTGGCTATATACTGCCCTGCCTTCCTATATACTGCCCTGCCTCCCTATAAGTGGCCCTGCCTGCCTATATACTGGCCCTGCTACTTATAATACTGCCCTGCCTTACTTATATACTGCCCTGCCTGCCTATATACTGGCCCTGCCTACCTATATACTGGCCCTGCCTGGCTACATAGTGGTCCTGCCTGCCTATATTCTGGTCCTGCCTGGCTATATACTGGCCCTGCTTGCCGACATAATGGCCCAGCCTGGCGAATTACTGGCCCTACCAGGCTAATTACTGGGGGCAGCCCAAGCTAACTGGCTAATTACTGGGAGCAGCCCTAGCTAACTGGCTAATTACTGGGGGTAGGTCCTGTCTACCTACCAAATTAATGGAGGAAAGCCCTGTTTATCTACCCAATGGGGGTCTACCTATTTACTTGCCACTTATCTGACATTTTTTAATTTCTAATTTTTAGGGTCTAACACGCTGTTTGGGGAATTTATAGGAAAATGCTGGAAAAGAGAGGAGCCTAAGATGTATTTGTGATAAATTCTACAGGGACGAGTAGTGACCACTAGAAGAAAACACTGCATGCTGTACTTGACAGAGAAAGAAATGGAAGGGAACGACTCATCAGGGAGACATCATGGAGGTTTGAGCCAGAAGCAGAAGAAAATGAGAAGAGAACAATTCCCATCAGAGATGACGTCTCCTGTGAGTCCTTGCTGTCAGGGGTAATTTTACTTCTGTGTTGAATCAGTGCTGTATTTATGTGATGGTGACCTGACTACTGGTGATGTGATTGGTGGGGTTGTAGGTTATGTTGGTGCTTATGTAGTGTCAGTGTGGGCTTGTCCCTGATTGTAAAGCAAGTGCACACCTCACTCTGTGAGGGGTTTCTCTGCACCTCTGTTTCTTTCTTGCTTGTATGTAGGGAGCTCTCTCACGGAGCGGTTTTGGTGCATTTTTGATGCGTTTTTTTTGTGCAGAAATGTTCAGCATTAACTGCTCTGCCTTTCTGCACAAAAACGCACCAAAAAAACATCAAAAAGGCACCAAAAATGCTCTGTGTGAAAGCAGCTTTATAGTGTAGTTTATTTTAGAAAGTGGCGAGGTGCGAGAACAAGGGACATTTTGTAAGCGGATATTGTATGTGGGCTGCTGGGGGCTTTGTGCCAGGGCTGATTTTTATTCCCAGTCCGGCCCTGCCAACCACTACCGAACAAGACACTGAAGTACAAGGTGTTCAGTGCTCAGAGACATGGCCAAGGTAAGAAGGATGAAACCCGACCACCACTGAATAAGACACATAAGTTGAAACGTCAAGACTGGTCCAAAAAATATCTAAAGACTTTTTCAAAAGTTTTGTGGACTGATGAGAGTGACTCTTGACTGACCAGATGGATGGGTCCGTGGCTATTTAAATAGTGGGCACAGACATCCACTTCAACTCAGATGCCAACAATGTGGAAGTTGGGTACTGCTATGGGCTGGTATTATTAAGATGAGCTAGTTGGACCTTTTTGGGTTAAAGATGAGCTTGAAATAAACTCTGAACCTCCTGCCTGTTTTTAGAAGACATTTTCTTCACACAGAGGAACAAGAAAAAGTTTGCATTTTTCAAGATAACCCTGAGTTTAATGCAGGACCCTGCTCCATCAGAAGCACTGAAGTACTCTACTGCGTGGGTAGCTAATAAAGGCCTTAAAGATGAAAGAATAATGACATCACCCCCTTCCTCACCTGACCTAAACCCTATTGGGAACTTGAGGGCCCTTCTTAAACAGGAGATTTAGGCTAGGGTCACACAGCAGAGAACAAAAAACTCGTCAAAAAAAGTTTTTTAGTTTTTTTGGCGCATTGTTGGACTGTTTTGGGCAGTTAATGTATGCAAAATTCATATACCTTGTTAAACACGGGAACACTCATTTAAGCAAACATATATATTCTCCTAAGAAAGCCAAAACTTCACTTTTACTTTCTTAAATATTCAGGTTTGAGGTTTATTAAGATTTTGGATTGACTGACAGCACTGTAAGGCCATGTTCACACGGCTTAAAATGTGCCGTATTTCGGTCCGTAATTAATGAAAAAAGCCCATACAATACGGTAAATCAAAGATCTAAAAGAGAAAAATTGATTACTTCTCACGCCGCGAGCAGTTAATCACAATGGGCCGGCGAAGTGCCGGCCCCCCCGCACACTCCCCCCCTCCCGCCCCCGGCCCCACGGCGTAATTGCGGGGCGAAATTACGCCCCGTAGTTAAGCCGTGTGAACCTAGCCTAATTGTTCAGTATTAAAATAATCCTTAAAAATACAATTTGCCTAATAATTTTACTCACAGGGTAATATACTATGTAATTATGGATTAGTATAGAGTAAGTAATGTAATGCCATACAAAATTTAGGTGAGTTCGTGACTCCATCCATAAAATGTAATACTTTATTGTAGCATTAAAACGCTGTTTGTTTTTATGGCGTTTTAATGCTACAATAAAATATTAGATTTTATGGATGGAGTCACGACCCCTTTGGACGGATTTGCTGAACGGCTGAAGGTTCCCAGCTAAAGTCGAGTACTCTCCAAGATAATTACCAGAGGATTTCATCAAGACGGGCTAGTCCACTACGGTGGTAAGCACCGTAGCTTTCAGCTACTACCTGAATACATTGTTTAAGTAATGTAATGCATGTGCACTGACTCCGCCAGCAGAACTGTGAATGAAGCTCTGTATAATACAGACTGTAAATCAGGACCTTGTACAGGACAAGTAATGTAATTTATGTACACTGTAACTCTACCAGCAGATTTGTGATTACAGCTCTGGAGTATAATACAGGCATGACTTAACTCAGGATCAGTACAACACAATGTAATGTAATGTATTTAACAAAGTGACTTATGTAGATTAAATCTATATGTAAACTGGAAATTGGTGGATGTACCCTTAAAAACTTTTCCAAGGAATACCGACACTTGGTGCAGCCCACATAATGACTGCCTATCGTCTGTAAAGGCAAGGGGTATACAATACATTTCCCATTTTTAAGGAACTCAAGACACCATATGACATTTTCATTATAATTTCTTTTTATACAATCATATTACAATACACATTGTTTTTCCCTCTGTCACCCTGTGTATTAGGTTCCTCCTAATCCATCGGACTTTCCACTACTTTCTTGAACGTCCAAGCATGATCAAATGTTTCTTATATCCCACTTAAGCAACCCACAACAAGAAGAGCGTCTGCATTGGAATGACATCGACAAATTACTCCTAAAAATAAGGATAAAAATTTTCGGGGTTCTTTTTACCCCCCCTTTTTTAGCTCTGGTTACAAACGTACAAAAATGTATAAAAAAATGTCTGTTCAGTTCATGAAAACCTTTCTTCCCCTGATGACCATCTATTTGAAGGAGCCTCCCACAGCAAGCGTTACGGACGATACATAGATACAGCGTTTGGTTGCGTCACTGCTCTGCGCCACACTTCTTTCCCATCGTGGTTGTGTGTACTTGTTGATGTTCCATCCTGGCTTCAGTATTGCAGTTGGTAAATGGTTACCTGAGATTCCCGACCTGCTTCTGTTCAGTCACGTCTCAGACCAGCTGGCCAGTGGACTACAGACCTCTGCTAGCAAATATGTAACCAGGTGCTTGCATACACAGCTGCCCATAGTATCTTCCTCTCCTTCTGCTCCCCAAGCAGTTTTTTCAGGAATGACCGTCATTTCTCACTAACCTTAGTAGGTGAAAGAAAAATTGCACTAGTTAGTATCAGTCCTCTATAATCCTCTACAAAGCCTTACTAATGCCTTGTGATATACAGATGCTTCGTGGAGTGCAAAAAGGCAATTTTGAATCTCCACACGCCTATATAGGCGCTCTCCCTAAGGAGAGATCTTCCCTTTCTGAGCCACTCATTGCCTCCCACTCAGCCAAGCCAGCATCGCTCTGCTCTGTACTGATGAGGGGCAAAACCCCGAAACAGCTGTATACAGATGGGTGATGCTGGCTTGGCTAAATATCCCTTCTTGCTTTCCAAAGACCCAGTGGGTCAAAAGCAAATAGAGGATTTGTTACATCCAAAAGAGGGCGCTTGAGCTTCTCAGCTCCTTTCCCATAAAGCCTTGTGATTTGAAATAGGTTTTTCAGTTTGTTTGTAAAAGTAAATTAGCTTAAAGGGCTCTTCCACTCTAAACCATAAATGCCTTATAGATTTTGGTCCCACATTAAGGACCCCCCACCTTTCTCTAACACAGAGCCCTTCTGACCATGCCCCACCTGGATGTGGCAGGCAGAGGTGGCCTGCATTACAAAAATATTGCAAAAGGCTGTTATATACTGTTACTGTAGCTCCAATATAAGTGGATATGGCATCATGGCAACAGTGAATTATCGCGGTTCCTTAAACACGAGAGATACACTAATAAGTCTATGCTACAATTTTACAACCAGAGTTATTTTATGATTCCATTACATCTAAAATTAAAAATGAAACATTCTGCAGTAGGTGTTAAATTGAAATTTCCCATATTTTTCTACAGCATCTTTGCACATCAGTGTGTCTCAATGGTAACAAACGGCAATAAAAAGTCTGTCTAGTGGAATCTTGCAGTCTCATATTTTCTTTAATTTCACAGGTTGGCAAGAAGGAAAAGACAGATAGAAGGGAGTATGACTGGAGTATTAGACTACACAAGGTTTGTAGTCTGTTTTTTTATGAAGATATCTTCATGAACTCAAAATGGTAGGAAAGTTTTAGGTGACTGTCCATAAAAAATTTAATTATACTGTACTAGGGCCAGTATGGTCCAAAAAAGAAAAATATCTAATACTGTCCGCTGTCGCTCTGGAGCTTCTGGCAATCTGCTTCTGGGCTCTCATCCCGAAATGCTGGAGCGGCTTGTGCTTAATTGTAAATGAATGGTGAGCGAGCCTCTCCTCTGTTTCTGAACAAGAACCCTGAAGTCAAGAGGAGCGGATCGCTGGAAGCTCTGGAACAGCAGTGACAGGTGACAGCTACTGTATGTATTAGGTTTTTTACTATTTTTTTTTTACCACCCTGGCCACAATATGTGCACATTTTCTTTTAATGAACAATCCCTTTAAAACCTGCTGCAAAGTTGTGGATGCACTGTAATGTTTTTTTTCAAGCAGAACGTAGCCTTTAATCACTATATAATAAAAAGGTCTGCAGATTTCTATTATATTTTGTTATAATGCCTCAATATTTTCAGGTGAATGGAGGAAGTCATTAGTCATATCTGGAAACTGAATGCCGTCCACTCGTGTCTATCTGACACTGGTGTATCAAGAAGTAAACCCTGAGCCTTAAAGACCCCCAACTACCATGTGTCATTTAGAATATAACAAGACAGAGGGGCATTTGGATGTTATCAGACACTAGGGCTTGGGTGCAGCTTTTATCATACATACCATGGCTCAATACAACAGACGGTTCTGATCTACTGTAAGGAGCTATAAACCTTTGTCAGTCCGGCATGATTAGCTGCTACAGCAAAAAACAAAAATGACATTATCTATAAAAAAGCCAGAATAACAAGCATGGGCTACAGATCTACCAATAGGCAAGTAACTCCCCCTCACTGATCTCAAGAACAACACAATGCATAAACAGGCCACCCTTTAGGTCAGGGGTGTCAAACTGCGGCCCTCCAGCTGTTTGGACACTACAACTCCCATCATGCACACTGTTATAGTTTATACAAATGCATGATGGGAGTTGTAGTGTCCAAACAGCTGGAGGGCCGCAGTTTGACACCTGTGCTTTAGGTAGTCATCTACACAGCCTGGGATAGTGTAGCCCTTGAACTCATGTTCTATACAAGTTTAGAAATACAATATAATAACAGCAATGTACACATTTTGGGCCACATGTATGAAAACTGTCTAGGTCTAAAATTCACATTGTTGCCCATAGCAACCAATCAGAGCGCCCCCTTCATTTCATAAAGTGCTCTGGAAAAGTGAGAGGGGCGCTCTGATTGGTGGCTATGGGCAATTAAGTGAATTTTAGACCTAGACAGTTTTCATACATATGGCCCTTTGTTTTTGTAATATCTCAGTTGTGGTAAATCTGTACTAAAATGTTATCAATGGATGGATTTTCTTTTCTTAAAATGGATTTTACTCACTCAGAATCTGCAGACATCTCAGATATGCTGTGTGATGTAGCAGAATGGGGTGTAGAAGAACACACCATAGATGGGGTTGAGGAGTTTTGCACTGAAGGGTTCACTGTTTGTTGGGCAGAATTATTAGATGAAAGGACAGATGTATTAAATGAAGCAAGGATGGATGATAGAATATCTAGTTGTTCAGTGGATGGATGCCGGCTGGGAACGGTATCTAGATTTTCCCTGGAAGGATGTCTTCTAGAGAGAGGTTCAAGGTTGTCCCTAGATGGAAGCCTTTTTGAAAGAGTCTCCAAATTTTCTCTAGATGGTTGCCTTCTAGAAAGAGGTTCTAAGTTATCTGTACATGAATGAGTACTAGGCACCATGTCCAGGTGGTCTCTGGAATTAGACCTTCTTGATAAAAAGTCCAATTGTTCTCTTGACAGTTGCCTAGTTGATGCTAGTTGCTCTCTGGAAGGCTGTCTTCTTGGCTGAAGATCTAGCTGTTCCCTAGAAGGATGTCTGTTTAATATAGAGTCCATTCTCTCCCTAGAAATTTGCCTACCAGGCAAAGTGTCTACCCATTCTCGAGACAGGTCTCTTACTGGCCCAGGATCAAGTTGTTCTCTTGACCCATACCTGCTATGTAAATCTTCCAGGTGTTCCCGAGAAGCATGCCTTCTAGGCAGATTATCCCTTCTATCACTTCTCACATCAGACTGGTCTAAATGTTCTCTAGAACCGTGTCGGCTTGAGATACTTTCTAAATGTTCTCTTGATCCGTGTCGACTGGCAATAATATCCAGATGTTCTCTTGAACCATGCCGGCTGGGGATGGTATCTAGTTGTTCTCGAGATCCATGTCTACTGGGCACAGCTTCCAGAAGTTCCCGGGAATTATTCCTACTCAATTGCTCTCGGGACATCTGCTTTCGCATCAGCATATCGAGCTGCTCTCGGGAAGAGTATCTGCTGGTTGGCTGAGATAGACTGCCAGCTCCAGAATACATTCTGCCATACGAGGCTGCTGGCACAGCCCTGTGGCCCAAAGTGGAGGTCTTATACCAAGATAATTCATTTGTCATCCTACCCATGGACGACAAACCTTGTGGATACTGAAGTCGATTCTTCAATATTCCTAAATGGAAAAAAATAAAATAGGAAATAGATTAGGAAATATTTTTGAAACATCAATTTGGTAATTCCTAAATGGCTTTCAGTATGTCCCATATTCACTGAACACCTGCTGCGAATGATGAAAATATTTGCCTTCACTTAATGTTTGTGCTGTCATTTTATTGTATAATAATGGTCATAACATCCTAAATGGGTTGTCCAAACTGGACCACCTGTTCTTAGAGTGAAGCTGGCATGGCTTCTCTAACTTCCACTACTGCTGTTATTGCAGGGGTCAGCTTTGTTTGAACACTCATTTCCCTTTTCTCCATTCATTTACAAAGTAATAAGGACCCCCCACTCTATGACATCAGTATGCCCTTTTATGACGTATGGAAGGGGTTTCTCCCCTTTAAATGGCAATACCACCCTAAACATACATACACACTTATGACAGTGTATGCTCTTCCCAATTTCAGTTACCTTTTCTCTGCCTATGGGAGTGTGTGAGGGAATTTTCATCCCCACTGGTCAGGTCAGGCTGGTTATTGTTAGCTGCGTCTTTGTTGAGGTCAAGTCCAAGTTTCCTTTCAGACCCCCATTTCTGCAGCGAGTTTGCTTGCACCTCTGTGTCCCCCAGGGCTGGCCAATAGGACATCAAGTCATTGCCATCTATATCTGTTAGGAAAAAGAGGGATCTACCTATTATGTCACTGGATATACTGTATGTTTCATACACACTGAATTTTAGGGCTACATGGCGTCATATTTTTGTGAAATAAGTGAGAAAAGTAGGATTTATTACAATATGGCTTTATATGACACTTTTCAGGACAACATTGTAAAGAAATTCTTATAGAAAAAACATGTGGAACTTTGCTATCACCTTTAGGACTGTGATTTGACGGATTGGTAAGGAGTCTCTCGCTGTGAGCTGCCCTTTTGAACTGACGTTGGAACCTGCTTCGGGGACGGACATTTTCTTCACTCTCTGATGATGGGATAGATAGACTGTGCTCTTCATCCAGTGACAAGTCGCTGTCCGAATCTGAATCTTGTCCTAGTGGAAAATTGTATTTAACCATAACCTGTTCAAGAATGGTGGGACACCCAGCCAAACTACAGGGTATCTGTCACTAGGCAGAATCTGTTATGTAAAGGTGTTTTTAAAGTGTGACTGGTGAGAGACACCCTTTATATCTAATTAATCTAATAATAATTATTATTTATTTTAAAGGACCATTAATTAATTACTTCTGATGGGGGTTTACATACATAACATAGGACCAAACAAAGTACAGAGGCATCACTAAATGACTAACAAGTGGTACAGAGAGAGAGAGGACACCAGCCTACGAAGGCTTACAATCTACAGGGGAGGAGGAATGAGACAGAAGGTGAGGGGCAGACATGTTTTTGGACTGGTGTAGTGATGGCAGGGTTATTGTAGGTTGTAGGCTACCTTTAAGAGATGGGTTTTCAGGTTATTTTTGAAATGAGTAAATGTGGAGGCAAGTCTGATGTGTTGTGGTAGTGAGTTCTAGTGTATGGGGGGATGCTCAGGAGAAATTTTGAAAGAGGCTGTGTAAGGAGCTGACAAGGAGAGAGCAGAGAAGAAGGTCCTGTGGAGATTAAGGCAAAGATGTATGGAAGGGACAGGTTAGGGGGAGCCATGTATGTAATGGTTAGTAAACTGAATTCGCTGGGCAATGGGTAGCCAGCAGAGGGACTGGCAGAGGGGAGAGGCAGAAAAGTAGCAAGGAGAGAGGTGGAACAGTTGGGCAGCAGAGTGGAGGAAGGATTGGAGAGGAGTAAGAATGCTACATGAGAGGCCTCCAAGAAGGATGTTGCATTAGTCTAGACGGGAGATGACAAGAGCATGGACTAGCATTTTTATAACGTCAAAGTTAAGGAATGAGCGTCTTTGAAAAATATTTTTCAAGTGGAGTCAGCAGGCAGAGGTAAAGTGAGGGCTTAGATGTGTGGCGTGAAAGACAGAGAAAAGTCAAAGGTTATCCCAAGGCAGCTGACTTGCGTGACCGGTGAAAGTGTAGAGCCATTGACTGTGATAGAAAGATCAGGTGAAAGGATAGAGTGGGATGGTGGGAAATAGTGTGAAACTAGGTCCATTATTTTACAAGGCTAATTTAACATAACTTCTTTATAGAATCTCCTTACCTCCCTCAGCATCTCGATGAAACATTGCCATGTCTAGATCAGTAGGGCCAGAGTGATGACTTAGAAGACTATGGTCTTTAGCGGATCCCTGGCGGGCTGCAATGTTTTCCCTGCAGCAAAATTAACACGGTTAACATTAACACTTAAAGGTGTTCTCTGCTTTGCTAATCCCCACTATGTTAGAAGGGGTCGCAGATAATAGAATGATTACGGGGTGTCCTTCTATTAGAACATTTAATGATAAGCTATAGATAAGATAAGCTGGGCAACATGGCAACAAGTGTTCTATTTCTCTTTAGTGTCACTAAAGCAGTGAGCTACTTCACCGTTCTCATAGAAATTAGGTATCTGATGAAGCGAGACAAGTGTAGCTCACGAAACGCGTCATATTTTAAGCAATAAATAACCAATAGATCTTACGAGAATAGTTTTTTTTACTAAGTCTGTTACAAAGTTCTTTACTGAGCTGCACTCCCTGAGCATGCTTTGAAGATTGTTACTATACGATCTATCTATTTATATAGGTTCTCATAGAAATGAATGCGTTGTCCATGTAATCAAGGGATATGCCAATTCTTTCACAGCAAGAGATGCTTTGTGGCAGGTTTACGCTTTTGCTAAAACAAAAAGGTCTTGAACATAAACCCACTTATTAATACTGAATTTATTTATTAGGGCAGTTCAAAATGGGTTTTCCAAAGCAGAACACTTCAATAATACATTCCTTAGGCTACATGCATATTTGCTTTGTTATATCTGGCTTTATGTTCTATTATAGGAACAGAATATGAAAATAATGACAGTGTCACATCAGATACATTGGGTTTCCATCATTGTGTCCGTCATTTTACTAGAGAAAATAACATAGTATGCTGCACAACTTTTCCATAATTTCTGAGGGAATCTGTGACACAGACTCCTAAAAGAACCTTCGATCCAAATGTGAATACAGCCTCTAAATTACTCATCACAAGTATCTCAAAGATGCAATTCAAAGTCAAGGAATTAAAATTAATGCAAGAGGTACAAAAAAAACATTGTCAAGCACTACCAGGTCTTCTTGCCCCTTCTCAGCCCTTGGTTCTCTGATAGACCTGAGTAATCGGAGA
Source organism: Phyllomedusa bahiana (assembly GCA_025379985.1). Classification (NCBI taxonomy): domain Eukaryota; kingdom Metazoa; phylum Chordata; class Amphibia; order Anura; family Hylidae; genus Phyllomedusa; species Phyllomedusa bahiana. Next base: position 126,753 of record JAODAL010003993.1, read on the forward strand.
GAGAGTTTACTAGGGATGAGCTGCTGGGCAAGTCCACTGTAACATTTATGGTTGTACCAGTCTCACAGCAGAAGAAGCAGCAGTCACACTGGGTCTTATTCCGTTTAATGCTGCATTGTTAATTGGGTTGTCAGTGTAGGCAGAGAATCAGAAAATCATAAAGAGCTGGAGTGAAATGAAGTGACTTACCTCAGATAGGCTCTGTGACTGGAGTGAGTACGTGCGGTGCGCACACTGCTGACAGAAGACACAGTGGACGCCCCTAAAGTAATCCTGATCAGACCGCTTTCCTCAAATAAAGCCGTATTATTGTAAGCATTGGGACCCTGAATGTCAAGAAGAGAAAGAAATCAGATTTGTGTATGACTAGATGGATGCTACCAATCAAAGCGCAGCAGAAAACAAACACAGTGTATTACCCCCATCGGAGCTTGTCTGGTTGACTCTTCTCCCTGGGTCTTCTTTCCAAGACATACAATTTTCCATCCCTCTTGGACCTCTTCATTGAGTACACAGAAAAGAACCAGCACTGCCAAACCCTGTGGGACCGTCAGACATTGCTTAGGCCATCAAACTGGATACATGATTTATACAACTGTGGAAGCAGAAGGCATGTTGGAGCGGAGTGACAGAATATGGGATAGAGCGGTATCACCAAAATGATAGGCAGGGATGCTGTAATGGTACATAGAGGCACAGATTTGTTAGATATAGTGATTACTTGGTTATTGAAATGGTATGTAAGGGCAAAGTGGTGACCATGTAGGAGCTAATGTGATGGCACATAAACTTAGAGGGATAGCACATGGTATACAGTATGTAGGGAAATGGTGGTGGCATATAACAATATAGTAATGGCATATAGAGAACAGTAGTGGCTTATGGAATAAAGGAAGGAAATGTAAAGGTACAAAGATGGCACACGGAGTCATAGCAATCGTATGCAGATGCACAGTAATAAATAGGGACATCGTAATGACATGTAGGGGTAAAGCAGTAGCTTATGGAATTTAGGAAAGATGTGTTAAGGCACAAAGATGGCATACTGAGACATAGTACTAGTATAACATAAGGATATCACAGTGACATGTAAATGCAAATGGAGTCATAATGGAAATTCTAAGATCATAATGAAGAGTAGCTGGCATATAATACAAGCAGTTCCATGTTTAAATCTGACATTTCTTGTAACCCTCCCAGTTGTTGGATGTGAGTTTCCCCTGCACTTGCTATCTGTGCAGGATATCTGATTTCACACATAGCTATCACTTCTGAAGGCCACTCTGGTTGAATATCTCTAATACAGATCCCTCATATCACAAGCATGCAATTATGGGTCCCCCCCAATATAACTGACAGGACTAGGAGAGATCCCAGATATACACCAGTAGAAGCGGCCTTATTTTAGGGGCACAACATTAGTTTGCACTTTCTAGACGGACACAACCTGTAATATTATTTTATTATTTTATTTTATATATTTTGATGGCCTCTAAATACCAGCTGAGGAATCCATTTGCAGTATAAATATGCACTGTCACTGTCATTTCACTGCTCCGTCTATTATATAAACTTTATAACATGCAAAAGACAAGTGATGATATGAAATGAGCACAGTCGGATACAGATCTGTCCTGGAAAGTCAACATTTGTAGGACTTGAGCCTTAGGAACTGATTTTACCTGCAGACTGCAGAGGAGAACATAGAGGTAGTGAAAGGCCAGAATGCTGTTATTTACAGCCAGCAGACCGAATAGCCAGGCAGTGCTGATAAACAGGAGGAGAATGAAGGAGCTTCGTATAGTCATGCTACAAGGAGATAGGAACAAGCAGCAGAGAGCACAGACATGGAAATTACACCAGGAAAGAGATCATTAATACATTCATCATGTATTCTGTCATGGCAGGGGTTGGGGGACACAACAGTGGGGGAAGGGGACACCATATTCATATTACATGCCCCATATTACATGTCATTCTGAAGGTAAGGGTTGCAGAGGAATATACAGGTTGTTTCATGTAAACTGAATACACATACAATACATCATATTTCTACTTCTTTTTTAGTTCATCCGTTGTTAACCTAAGACACTGTTTTACATTTCAATTACAGATTTATGAGGCCCATCATGATCCTAAGGGGAAATACGTCAGTAGAGTTCACAAAAAAAAGAAGGTACAGAATCATTAAAACTTAGCTTTTAATAAAAATTTTTTAAAAAGATTCCAGTTTATTCTAAAAACAATAAGGGTGACACGTATGAAAACTGGCAAAGCCCAATTCGCTATATTTTAAAACAGCCACACTCCGATATCAGGCGCATTACAGAGCGCCCGCGGCACTTTGTAATACACCTGGAAGCATGTCGCACTACAACCGTACGACTCTACACATTTATGACAAACCCAGGCGCATTACTGTTGGAACAAAGTCAATTGACCGCACTCATGGATTAATGCAAAAAATCAAAAAATCTTTATTCATTTCCACAGGCTCCAATTCATGTGAAACAATATATAGTGACTTATCCTTTTAACGTTTCGGTCTTACAGGACCTTTATCAAAATAGTCAGAGTCTTTAGGCAGGGAATTATAGAAATGGGCCGTAGCCCAGTGAAGAGAGGAGCCAGGCTACGGCCCATTTCTACATTTCCCTGTCTAAAGACTCTGTGACTATTTTGATAAAGGTCCTGTAAGACCGAAACGTTAAAAGGATAAGTCACTATATATTGTTTCACATGAATTGGAGCCTGTGGAATTGAATTAAGATTTTTTGATTTTTTGCATTAATTCATGAGTGCGGTCAATTGACTTTGTTGCATTTTGGTGTTAGCTTACACCTACTGACCAGCACCTCATCTCTAATTAATCAGGAGAGTGCCCTCCCACCCGCCATTTTCTTTACTGTTGGAACAGGTAGATCGCTCTAAGGGCCAGTTCACACGGCTTATTCAAGCCGTAATTGCGGGACGGATTCCGCCCGCAATACGGCTTGAATAAGGGGCGGGGGGCGCTGCCCGCCGGCCCCATAGATTTTCATTATCCACAGCGCGTATGCCGCAGGGATAATGACCATGTCGAACATGTCGAATCCGCCGAGCGGGGAGGAGAGACGGAATCCACAGTTCTCTATGAGAACTGTGGATTACCGTAATGGCTGGGACAGATTCCAGCCGTACTGCAGTGCAGTACGGCGCGCAATACGGCTGCAATAAGTCCCAGAAATAAGCCGTGTGAACGGCCCTTAAAAGTGGTTTACTTGAGCCAGAAGTGTTGCTTTGTAGCTAGAAAGCGCTAAATCTATGACCTGCAGTAGAACAGGTTCATAGCACCCGGTTTTCACCAAAGCCCGCGGCAAAGCGGGATGGACTTGCTGCGGCGGGAAACTACCAGGTCGCTTCCACTGGCCTTATTTGCTTGCAGTGGCAGCCAAGGGCGAGCGTGGTACCGAATCGTGAGACGTAGACGTAGTCGTGGACAGGGAGGCAGGTCAGGGCAGGCGGCAACGGTTCGTGGTCGGAGGACGGAGGACGTCGCAGGAAGTCGGAAACACAGATAGGTCAGGAACACACTTGGATCGCTTTCTCTACGGCACTGGGCACACATAGATCCGGCAAGGAAATGTCGGGGGCAGTACCGTTATATAGGATCAGCGGCCTACAATTAGCCAATTACCAGTACGCTGTCCCTTTAAATCTCTGAGAGCTGCCGCGCGCGCACCCTAGTTCATTCTACGCTACTAATGTGCGCAAAAAAATGTCTGAGTGCCAAAATACATACATGTCGCCCTAAGTCACCATACCAAAATCAGGACCAATGGTTGATAACATAGGCAAAATCTAACAAGTAATGCTACACCTCATAAGGATATAACGATAATCAATGCCAGGTGAATGAACTGGTTAAATGGCAGAGGTGGGATGTATTTATGTACACTTATCCCTATTAAACCCTGCTTGGCCCAACATGACCCTAAGGCCTAATAAATGGAGTAGCTGCCTCAAAAAAGGCGACCTTTTCTGGATCCCTATCTATGACTCTAAGGGCCACATGTGTGAAAACTTTCTAAGTCCAAAACTCTCTTTATTGCCCATAGCAACCAATCAGAGCTTCCCTCTCATTTTTAGAGCACTATATGAAATTAAAGGGGCGCTCTGATTGGTTGCTATGGGCAATAAAGAGAGCTTTAGACCAAGACAGTTTTCATAAATGTGGCGCTAAGAGACACTAAAATGTCCCTAATTGGAGGTAAAAATGTCTCAGCATGTTTCAATCATCCCTGCTGATCTCTTCAGCGGACAATAAGGGTAGTAGTACAATCTTTAGCCCTAGAGAAATTCAGTGTTAGATCTCAAGGGTTAATGAAATACACCTTATAAAGTTAGAGAGACAAACATAGCATTGGGTGAAACATAACATTTAAATTTTTTGCAGTTATACCCCCGGGAGCAACATTTTTTTTGATTTTACCATATGCAGTTTATGTTTCATTTAAAAGGGGTTTTTTTGCCAAAAAAGACAATTCCGTGGGAAAGTTTGTAAATTTAAAAAAAAAAACATTTCACCATTCTCATTATTAAAAATTCTGCACCTTTTTTTTTTACTCTCCTTTAGTGACCAAAGTTTTACAGCTCATTTCCAGGGATACGACCAGGACTAGAGCCCGCCCCTCTTGGGTCAGATATGCTCGGACATCCCCTCCCTCTCAGGCAGCTACTGAGTGTTAAAACCCCCAGGGCTGTCACTTAACTCCCGCCCTCTGTGCTCCTTAGAAAATTAGTCAACGAACAAAAAAAAAAAAAGAAACCTCAATCGGGAATTGCATTGTAAAAAAAAAAAAATCCCAGGTTTTGTTCCTGCAGGGGATTTGAACCGAGGACCATTGTGCCAAAAAGGCAAAATTTTTTACCTCGGGGCACAAGTAGCTATTTTACATTTATATACATAAAAAACCCTTTTCCTTCGACTATAAAGAGGAAAGGGCCGGGGTGATGTCATAAGCTGGTCACATGAATAAATTTCAAACAAATCACAACGCCCCCTTCTGAACACACAGAGATGAAAAGTCGGATGCAGGAGGGATGAAATGAGATTGTGCCAAAACCCCTTTAATGGTATGAACTGGAACACTATCCTTTTAATTAGTTATTACAGAACCTCAAGGGATTAAAAAAGTAAAAACTTACAGCACAGATTTTTTCTTTGTTTCCTTCTGTCCAGGGGAGCAGGCAAGTTTGGCCACCATGAGAAACATAACACCGTTAATCTGAAAGCAAACACAAGAGAATGTAAGATTTTATAAAATAGGAAGGACTGACAGAACAATTTACCATGCTCCACATCTTGAAAATATATTCATTTGTTGCATCCTAATTTATTTGTGAGGGAACAGAACACCTTGCAGTCATTGAGATCACAGGAATGATCACCACAGGGGAAGATGTTTGGGACTGTAAACAGATGGTAGCCAATCAGACCACGGAAATAAATAAAGCTGCAGGAGAGGAGTGTGCTAGTCTTGTGGGAGACAGTGACCTGTCCGCTTATGTAATTATATTGATGAAGACAGGGCTAGAAAGACACCTAGAACAAGAAACAAAGGCACAGTATAACGGGGCCCCCAAAATTCTGGCTTCAAAACTGTAATAGACCATTCTATAATTATGAACAGGCGCAAACCAAACTTTAGCGGGTGAATGCCTTGGTACTGCGCCAAAAACACTTTTTTGCATGCCAAAAATTTTTGGGGGGATTCTGGGGGGGTCGCACCACATTAGTAGAAGTAGACACATTTTTGAAATCTTTACGCAAAAAATTAGAACAGTTTGATCAGCCCCGCCCAGGTAAAGGTGGGCCGAGCCGGTTTTCGTATTTGGCCTACACTGCGTCGTATGTAGAGCTGCAGAACAACAGGTTTTCATCTTCCCGGCGCAGTCTTACTACCTTTAAAACTTTCAGAAATGGCTATCAGCGACAGAATTCATCATGTCCCCCAAGGTCTCCAGCATCAAAAACAATTTTGATGGAGTAGTTCCCCTTTCATTTAAATTATAATGTAATTTTACATGGCATCTTGTGGGACTACCGGCGCACCACAAAAAAGACAATTTAATGTTTAAAGAACTCGCAGATCAGCGCCTCATTCATTTTCATTTCTTATGCATAAAATACGCATTAAAATTACAAAATTTTTCTAACAAAAAATGCATTTCCAAAAAAAAAAAAAACGCATCAAAAATGCAACTGTATTTTTTGGTGCCTTTTTGGATGTGTTTTTTGTGCAGGAAGGCACAGCAATTAATGCTCTACACTTCTGCACAAAAAAAGCATAAAAAAAGCACCAAAAGCGCACCCCCCAAAAAAAAAAAAAAAACAAAAAAAAAAAAAAACCAGTGTTTAAGCACCCTTAGGCTATGTTCACACGGCTTAAACATGGATGTAAATCAGTCCGTAATTACGCGCCGGATGCGCAAATTACGGGGTGAATATAACACGGTAATCTACAGTTTTTATAGAAACTTTGGGGTTAACGTTCTCCCTCTTTGGGAATACGCCGAGGGGGATTTAATTTACTGGAATTACCGCGGGGTATACCCCCTGGTGATGAATGTTATGGGGTGGCGAGGTGCCGGACCCCCACTTCCCTCCTGCTTCCCCCCCCTGGGCCCCCGGGCCGTAAAATTCTTCCCCCCTTAAGCCGTGTGGGAAAATACCTAGGTTTTGCATTTTTGGGTTTTACTGCCTATAGAGGGGGTAGACTTCCCCCCAGAGGAAATTGGGGAAAAACCTTGGTGCGCTCAGCATGGGGGCCCAGAGAATAGGGCTTGACACTTTTTGAATGCGCCCCAAAGTAGGCCCCCATAAATAGCAACAATGAATTTTCAAAGCGCCTTTTTTTTGGTTAAAAGCCTAATTAGGTGCATTAAATTGCTATACAAAACCAAAAAGGATTTTTTTTACTCCTATTAAAAGGTGCGTCTGTAGAAAGCTGCTTCCAAAAAAGCCGGTACCGGGATGGTTTTAACTGAATTCTGCATGAACATCAAACAGCAAGTTAATTTTTTGAAATGTCAATCTATGTCTTTACCAATGGAAATGTTATAAAAAGTTTCTGGACAATAAAAAGTGTTTTCATTTTAAGAAATTTTTTATTTTTTTTCCCACCTTTTCAGTTTAAAGACTATGCAAGGAACACCGCACGCCAGATTTTTGGCAGGTTTATTTATTCAGGCACATTATACACTCATTTAATGCGCCTTAAAACCGGCATGGAAGCGCCTCTTTTCTGACATGTCGCCCCAAATGCGCTTATTCTAAACAGTTGCAGGTCCAGAGGTCAGACCTTCATCTTTTAGACATTTATGGTAATATGGTAATAGAAAAACCTCTTTAAAATCCGCAGCAATTCCTTCTTGTGTAAATGTATCCTAAAAATCTCTACACAGCACTGGTTTTTGTTTGGCAGTGCCACTGCTGGAACGGCAGTGAGTGGCAAGATGTTTAAAGATTTGATTTTATTGGAGCAGCAGAAACAGCAGCAGCTCATTAATAGTTAAATACAAAAGAATCAGACAACCCCTTTAACTTCCAGAATAAATATCCAGCATATCATAGAGATGATCCACATTATATGAAATATGACTTGAATCAATAAAAGAAAACAAATGTAGATAATCATTGTTTCATGGCTATTATTAATAAAGGAATATTTATTCACCACAATGACAATAGCGATGGGTCCAGCAAAACTCCACACGAGTTTATCATGGATTGAGATCCAGCAAAAGTCTGGGTTTCCATAACCTTCAGGGTCAAGCCCCACTGCCAATCCTGGGGAAAAAAAGACATGATTTGTGTCACAAGTGTAGTGTTAAGTGGTCAACAAGTCCAGGACTTAATGGACAAATATAGCTCTTTAAACCCCTATCACTGGCAACCACACTATAATATACCTGTAATAATAGCTGGAACCCCCCAACCAATGGCATGGTAAAACCTCATGGCTCCGTAGTTAATATTTCTGACTTCTGTCTGCATGCGGTAAATATGTAGTCCATCCACAAATAACCAGGCAAACGTGGACAGAAAAAAATAATGAAGCAGGATGGCGATCACAGTGCAGAGGAACTGAGACAGAAAGACAAGAGAACAGCACAAGTCATTAAATATGTTGTATATAGAGTCAAGGAGTGTTATGTAGCACATTGAAAATTAAATGTATTTTAATTCCTCACAAAATCCTGCAGTTAAGATGGTAAGGCAACATTCCCCCCTTTTTCCTGAGAGAGAAGTTTCTGGTCCTATGGCCAATAAAACCCCCAGCCCAGAGTCTTTGATGGCTAAAAGAAAGGCATTTATGGCAGCCCTGTTTCCTGTATCTAGGGACAGCAGATCTGATAAGCCTAGTTTTACAGCTTGCAAATAAACACATTTTTCCCGCCGAGAGGGGGAAAAAAGGTTTCCCTTTGTCTGCCCAGGAGGCAGTCCGTGAGTGCCCCCTTGTGGAACAAAATACCATAGCCCTCCCCAGAAAAATCTGTAAACCCCCCTACTTTCATAATTTCAACCAATCAGATGAGACAGCCTGGACTGGGTATAAAGGGCCCCAGCCACCCTTTATTCTGTGTCATAGCTATGGGGTCCTTCTTTCTAAAGTGGCTGTGTCTAATTTCCCCCTTACCCGGGACGTGGAAACATCTTTTTAAGTGTGAATTTTTCCATTTTTTCCCTTTATTTTAAAAATGTATTGTATGTGGGGTCATTATTTTTATATTTCATTTTTTTGTCTAGCAAGCACTGAAATATTTTTATATTAAAGGTATCAGTAATTCGTTAACTCTTTGGGTGTTGAAACAAACCCCAATTTCTTTGAAGGATTGTTTTTTTTCTTTGGTAACTACTGAGAGAGCAGTGAGTTGCCCTGGGGACATTTTTACGTGTTTTAGAAATGGGTAGAGGACTCAGATACCTTCGGCTGAGCCCTTTTTGTTTTTTGTTTTTTTTTTTTATTATTGAAGGGAAGGTGGGTGGCAGCGTTTAATTTTGGGGTGCTGGACTGTCTTGTGGTACGATTTATGCTTGATTTGCTACCTAAATTTGAGAGGTGAGCTCGAGTGGATATAAGTCTACCCCATTTCAGTGGCCCCCCCAGTCACGTGCTGGGGGAGCGCGTACGTGACAAATTGGTGGCAAGCGGTGGGATATTTTTTTTTATTGCAACATTAGTGCTTGGTTTAAAACCCAAATTATTCCCTGCACTAAAAGACTGGCTGTATCTTTGTGAAGATTACACCAGTCTTACAAGAATTAACGCAGTGCTTATTTAGATTGACACACATCAATCAGTTTCCCCTCCCTGTTTTTCTTTTCTATCTTTTATTTGGCAAAGGGTGCTTTGTGGAAATGGCAGCCCTTTACAAGAAGCAAAGTAAAGAACATCTCGTCAGCCTATGTGAGGAGAGAGATATTAATACGTCTGCGAAAACTAAGGCCCAGCTGATCCTGGAACTCAAGGGGGCACGACTCTGCAGCAGCCGGACGCGGCGTCAGAGAGCGAAAAATGACAACGCACAGGTTTCCCAATTTACGGAGTATGCGCCCGAGGTAATTTCCCCTGAGGACCCCCGCAGCGGCAGCTTCAGGGAGGCATGGACTCTGCTCTGGGCATGGCTTTGCAGCAATTGGCGCTTGTGACCCTAGTTGCGCCTCCAACTTATCCTGCCCAAATTCAACAGGCAGAGAGAGAGGCTGCGGCAGCTGAGGTTCAAGCAGCGAGAGAGGCGGCTGAAACGTCAAGCAGCGGGGAGAGGCGGCTGAGCGTCAAGCAGCGAGAGAGGCGGCCGAGCGTCAAGCTGAAGGGACCTTCAAGCTACAGGTGGCACGGACTTGGGAAAGGGGTGAGGCTTTGCCACGGCCTCATGCCCAGGATAAAAACCCGTTGAAACCCCGACTGGAACAATTTCCTGTGATGGAAAAGAATGGGGACTTAGATGTGTTCCTACGGGATTTGAAAAGACTTGTAGGCAAATCATCCCGCCCAAAGAGGAAGTGGGCACGATATCTGACCCATTAAGCCAGGGAAATGTCAAAATAGCCCATGGCCGGGTACACTATTTGGGACACTGTGTGGGGGGTGGACTGTAAGGCCGGACCAGGAAAAGACAGAGGCGATTACAGCCTGGCCCACTCCCAAAACTAAAAAACAGGTGATGTCCTTTTTTAGGTAGGCTGGCTACTATAGGAAGTTTGTGCCAAACTACAGTGCCCTGGCCAAGCCCCTAACTGACCTCACCAAGAAAAAACTTCCCCAAATTGTTCTCTTGGACCCCCCCCAATTTTGAGCAGGCCCTTAATGCACTAAAGGCTGCCTTGGCCAGCTCACCTGTCCTCAGGCTCAGACTTCTCCCGTAGTTCGTGGTCCAAACTGCGCCAGCACTTATGGGTTGGGTGCGGTCCTCAGTCAGGTGAAACAAAAGGGGGAGGAGCAAACCCGTTCTGTACCTGAGCAGGAAGCTCCCGCCCAAGGGAGGTCTCCTATGCTACAAAATTTAGAAGGAGTGTTTGGCCATCGTTTTGGGCCCTCAAGAAACTACAACCCCTACCTATTGGGCGCAACTTTACGGTGGTCACCGACCATAACCCGCTAACCTGGCTCAACCGAGTGGCTGGCGACAATGGCAAGCTGCTCAGGTGGAGCCTGGTGCTGCAGCAATATGATTTTACTGTACAACACAAAAAGGGAATGAACATGGTAATGCAGATGGTCTCTCGCGCCAGGGCAGTACGGAGGCGGGCTCAGGAATGGCAGGTGAGCCAGTCCCCCACGCCCACTAAAAAAGGGGGGGGTTTTTTATGTAGCACATTGAAAATTAAATGTATTTTAATTCCTCCAAAACCCCTGCTTAAAAGGGTAGGAACACCCCCCCTTTTTTCCTTTAGAGAAGTTTCTGGTCCTAGGGCCCAATAAAACCCCCCCCCCCAAGAGTCTTTGATGGCAAAAAGAAAGGCTTTTATGGCAATTTTTCCTTATCTAGGGGGACAGCAGATCTATAACCTTTTTTACAGCTTCAAATAAACACACTTTCCCCCAGAGAGAAAAAAAAGGTTTCCTTTGTCTGCCCAAAAGGGGCGCCCGTGAGTCCCCCCTTGGGAACAAAATACCATGGGCCCCCCCAAAAACATTCTGTAAACCCCTACTTTAAAAAAATTCAAGCCAATCAGATGAGACAGCCTGACGGGTAAAATGGCCCAGCCCCCCTTTTTCTTTTCATAGCTATGGGGTCCTTCTTTCTAAGTGACTGTGTTAATTTCTCCCTTACCCCGGGACGTGGAAACATCTTGGAAGTGTGAATTTTTCCATTTTTCCCCCCCTTTATTTTAAAAACTGTATTGTATGTGTGTCATTTTGTTATTATAAATTTTTTTTGTCTATGCAAGCACTGAAATCATTTTTTTATTTAAAGGGATCAGAATTTTGTTAACCTTGTTGTTGCACAACCAATTTATTTGAAGGATTGTTTTTTTTCTCTTTGGGAACTATGAGAGAGCGTGAGTTTACCTGTGAGATTTTTTTACGGTTTTTTTTGAAATCGGTGAGGACTGAACCTTCGGCTGAGCCCTTTTGTTTTTTTTTTTTTTTTATTATTGAAGGGAAGGTGGGGGCAGCGGATATTTTGGGGGGGGCTGGACTGTTTGTGGTAGATTTATGCTTGATTTTTTACCCGGTGAGAGGTGAGTGAGTGGGAAAAGTCTACCACCATTTCATGGCCCCCCAGTACGTGTGGTGAGCGCGTGGACAAGGATAAAAAAAAATTAAATTAAAAAGAAAGCTGAAAAAAGGGCACTAAACTTCCATGGGTCACTTTTTCCTGAATCCCAAAAAGTAGAATGTTAGTTGGACCATGTGTGGTTAGACATAAAAAAGGGAACTTTAAGGGTTTGCGTGAGGGGAAACTAGTGACGGCCCCTCAAGAAATCGTAATGACAGCCAAAATTTTTGTACCCCCAATTCCCATAACAAAATTCCGTGTCAATACGGGGGGGTACGTCCCAGTCATTATGGTAAAATTTAAGTTTTAAAAGAAAAAGGATTTCCCCTCCTTTCCCCGCTTCGACAATAACCCACTGCAGGGGGAAAAAGAATCAATAACTACGGGGGAATACGCGGCGTATAAGAAAGTCTATGGGGCATTTCGGGTGAGGGCCCCCCCCCCGCGGGAGGTAGCGCGTCTCCTGAAACCCGGGTAATTGGGGGCTGTAATTTCCCCGCAATTATGCCGGGAAATTACCCCCCAAAGGCGAATTTTAAGAAATTTTTTTCATAGGTTACATATAAAACCAGCCAACAAAAAATATCAAACAATTAATTTTCCCCGGTTTTTAGCAGCGTTCAGTGCAGAGCCGGGTTTAGGAAACCCCCCCGCTTTTAAGGAACCTCAGAGGGTTTCTTTCCCGGGAAAAAAGCATAGTTGTCAAGGGGAAAAGAGGGTTAATATCTGGTTTCTTACCTCGTTTTCTGTACTGTTGATGCCTAAAGAAACACAAAATAGAGAAAAAAGGCAGCTCAATGTTAGAGTGGATTCCCCTGGTGTTGGATTTCATCCCCTTTAGAGATGTAAGAATCGCAAAAGTTGACAGAAGAGCCACCAGCGAGATGGACATACAGGTGTAAGTGACAACTGCCAAGGTCTCCAGGTCCCCCTCCATTTGCTGTTTTATCAAAAGACAGAAGATCACATACACATGAGATAGTGTAGTTCCTACTGTATGCTATAAAACTAATACAAATAACTGAGAAGCCAGATAAAAACAGAATGCATGTTTCGAAATCCATGCACTCATGGATGTCCCTTATAATAACATAATAATGTTATACAATAGGAGACAATCAGAGCAGAGAAAGGAAACCCAAATGATAACATGGAGAACGTGCAACTTAACACAGGTTGCACTGTGTTCTGTGTTGGACCCAAAAACCATAAGGCTATTTCCACACGATGTAATTTTGGCGCGCATTTCACCTCATATTTGCGCTCTTATACGAGCAAGATGCGCGACGAAATTACGGAGAACTATGGATTACACCTCCTCTCCCCGCTCGTACAATACGATTGTATTGTACACGTGGGGAGATAAGTGACATGTCAATTACTTGCGGCCCCCCCGCGCCATTGGAGTACGTGATATATTACACAATGTGAATATATCCTAAATCCTTATCATTCTAGATAATAGCCTTATCATTCTAGATAATAGAAGGGTATGGTGGGGCATATAGTCATATATCTCCATCACAGTAAGAAGGCCAAATAGTCATCTACACTTTGTATGAAAACAATGGCTCTTATTCTGAGGGGATTGGCTTGTTTCCATTTAAAGCCTTCCCTTCATTTAAGAGTTTTGTGGTTTATAAAAGCCATGTACTACAGTAAGCAGCAGAAACATTATCATGAAAAGGATTCAGTACACTTACTTCTCGATGGGAACCATCCATAAGAACACCAAAACTACCAAATTCAGAGCACTGGCAGCGAACATGGGTGGTGTTCCTGAAGATCAGCTCACAGTCCTTAGCTGTCCAACTCCCTGGCTGGTCTATTCTGAAAGTAAAAGATATACAGATGTAAAAAATAGAAATTGCTCAATTTCTAAGGCCTTATATATCTCATTTAAGTTCACATGTATCTCTATATCTAGTATACATACTGAACAGCCATAATATTAAAACATAACAAAATATTGTGTAGCCACCAAAACAAATCTGACCCGTTGAGGCATGGACTCCACAATCCTCAACACTTCTACAGGTATCCATCAGCAGTGTTTAATACCTACTAAAAGTGTTAGGGTATGTACACACGGGTTAAGTTCGGGACGCAATTCGCGGCGTATATGCGCTCTAATCTGAGCAAGATGCGTGCAGAAATTACGGTAATCCATAGTTCTCATAGAGAACTGTGGATTACGCCTCCTCTCCCCGCTTGTACAATACGATTGTAACACGATAAGTGACATGTCAATTGCGGCAAATACGTGTCGCGAGTAATGCATGTCAATGGGGCCGGCGCTGTGTGAACATAGCCTTACAAGAAACACTCCACAATACCTTCGACTTTGGAGATGCACTGACCCAGTCATATAGCCATCACAATTTGGCCTTGTCAAAGTCCCTTAGATCCCTGCTCTTGCTCATTTTCCTAACACATTAAGGTACGTTTACCAATTTTGCCTAAAAGTTAGACAGTGTAAACTTAGACTAGACAGTCTAAAAGTGTGCCAGATTAATCCCAGTATAACAAATCTGGTGCATGTTTTTCACTTTTGTCTAACTTTACACTATCTATTAATAAGTTTATTTGTGCCAATAATTGCCTCAAAATTTTGCTGCATCTTTTAGTGCAGTGTCACGTTAGGCGACGTCCCTTTACATGAAGCAACGCCTCATTCAGAGAAGCCACAGCCCTGTTGTCAGGCACAGCACAAAAGTGTTTAAAAAAATGTCTGAAATACATAATGGATGTGGTGCAAGGTATGTATGTCAGTATTTTGGCACACCTACCAAAGTAAATGTGCTCCATTAAGTTTAAAAACTAACTGTACATTTAGGGCAACATGTCCCAGTAGAGCTGCACCATTTTTTGGTGTATTTTGCACCAAAAAACTGTTCACACCGTATTCTCTATATTAATGAACTGTCATACACCAAAACTAGGTGCATTTGACACTTTTGACTGAGCCTAAACTAGGCAAATCAAATATGCTAGCAATGTTATGCTATGTGCCTTTTTTTTGGTATACACCTAAATTAGGGGCATTAAATATGCTATACAAGGAATAATAGACGCTACATTTTTGGCAGGATTATTTATTCAGGCGAATTATACACTCATTTAATGCGCCTTAAAACTGGCATGGAAGTGCCTGTTTTCTGACATGTCGCCCTTAGTGACTAATATTCCCCCCCCCCCCCCCCCACCACCCCCTGAGAGTTGTTACTGATCATTGTCACAAAGTTATATTATTATTCACCTTTAGTAGTTGTAAAGTTATGTTATGGCTGATCAATATGTAATATGTATGTAAAAAGTTGAATTGTACATAGAGGAGGTGTCATACTGAGTTGTTCGGTTCCACTGTACACAGACAGGTTTGCTTCTGTTCACCGTTTCCAGCAGTTGAAAGTCTATTATCAGTGGCCCTTCCAGTTCCCCATGGATAAAGGACTGGTCTCTGAGAACGGACACACTCACGATGGGGGTATTCATCACCGGATTCTTAGGGATCCTTACAAAACAAAAAGGAACTTGTGTATTATTCATCATGTGATTTGCAACTTGTGCCTTGCAACATTTTAAAAAACTACAACTCCCAGCACATCAGCTCCTGCTTGGGGTTGTAGTTTTGCAGAATCTGGTAACAACAGGATACAGGCTGAAGCTTAATAATATCAAAGAGTTTGCACAGATTGCATTATCTATGGAAGGAGTAATGGCATTCAAAGTAAGCTCAGCATTTCAGGAAGAAAAAAGTGAAAGAGGAAACAAATGTGGGGAGTGGCACGAACAGGCAAGATTTTAACTTTATAGCAGTTATTATTTGTGAATGGCTCAACTTAGAACACAGTGGGGCTTACCTAAGACTTCTTTTTTCTGTGTTGTAACGTGCTGGCAATAGGTCGCCCAGGGTGCGGTAGACAATGAGAATAAGTATGGTTGGTGCAGGTTCTGGTTCCGGGATGACTCTTTTTGGTGGGGGTACAGCTGTGGTTACATTGGTCTCAGGGCTGGTTGGAGATGGTGCAACCGTGGGTGGCACTAAAAAAAATAAAATGCATTCTTTCATGCTCAAGTTCCCTTTAAGCTCATATACAAGGTGTATTCTTGTATAGAAGGATACTGTATATTCATGATTATGGAAAAAATTCTAAACTAGCACGTAGGGGGACGGCTTTTGTCTGCGGTTTGTGGATTCAAGCTGTCCTCCTTTGCACCCACATGTTCATGTTCTGTCTGATAACTGAGCGGAGAATGAACATGTTCTAAGTTTTTAAGGAAAGCCGGCGGTGTCAAACACCGTCTGGCAGAAAATCCGTGCCGTGTGGACTGCTACACGGATTTTCTACTAAAATCAATGTAAAAGGTTGACAGTCGGTTTACAGATGGTTTTCAAATTCAAAAAACGTCTGTAAAATCGATTGAAAACCAAGCAGTGGGGACAAGCCCTAATGGGACATTCACACAGAGTTTTTTGATACTTTCACACAGTGTATTTTGGACTCCAAAATAAGCATCAATGTTCAGGTACCGCTCTCATTGGGTGCAGTGTAAAATCATTGTCGCCATTCAGATGACGATGATTTTACCTGAGTATTTTTCTGTGCGTATTATCCGCTCCGGAAAAGAATTGACAAGTCAAGTGCCATCATACACAGAAATTTAGGAGGCAGAAATCTGCCTCGGGCTTGTCCGCGTTGTTCCCTTACTGAAATTCTGCGCTTGCAAGCGCAGAGTTGCAAAGAGTAAACAAATAAGTTTTTTGGCGTGGACATGTCTGCACTGAACAAATATTGTGTGACCTACCCTAAGAATCTTGCAATGCAATAGCTCTCTCACTGAGTTCTGAATGGCTCTGGTGGTCTCATATTTATCAAAACTGTATAATAAACTTAGCACATCTTGCTAGATCTTGGCTAGCTTTCTATACACATATATAAATCTAGTGCAATTTACTATTCTACTTGGCCACACGCTTTTTCTGGACACCTGGAAAACGTTTCTAGATATTTAGAAAAGGGGCAGACGAGTGCATCATACAACAGTTTTAAACTGGAGTAAAAATCATCAAATTTATTATTCATAAATGTATTTTTTGCATCATGAACTGTCTTCAAGACAGAAAATGAAAGGGAAAATGCAATAAGACTGGAGTTAAATACACCTGTCGTACTAAAAAATGCACTGGAGTGCATTTTTTATTAAGGAGTAACGTAAAGCCAAATGTATTAAAGGGGTTTTACCATTTCATGCCTGGTGTGCCCTGCTTCAACTTTCAGTGTGTTCAAATGAGGGCGTGTATGAGTCATAGATTCAAATCCCTGCAGGAACCAAACTTGTGGATTTTTTTTTCTAAATGCACATACCTATTTTTTCTTTTTATTTATTTGCACTGCTTTACTAATTACTAAGGATTACAAAGGACAGGAGTAGAATGATAGCACCTGGGGTTGAACACTTGCTTAGCAGTGAGTGTGTGTGATCACTGGGCAGTATCTGCCTGAAAGGAGAGGTAATGTCTGAGCATGTGCGGCCAGGACTGAGAAGCTCGTTACTGGTCGTATCCTCTGGAGACGAGCTGTACACCATGGATCATTAATGTAGCAGCTAAAACAAAAATGGTAGATGTAGATTTTTTTATTTTTCTGGCTTATTTTATGCTAATTTATGGCATAACATTATATGAATTTGACAGTGCCCCATGCCCTTTTTGCTGAGCCACACACACTTTTCAAAAAATTAGCAAGCTCAGTGTAATACAGCTGAAAGGTCATATTTTTTTGAGTAAATTCTGCTTGTGCAAAAATTAGCAACTTTTTTACACCAGAATACTGGCAACAATCAGTTCATAAATTTCCCCCTCAAAATCCACAACCCCTAGATGTAGACATACATTTGTGGTGCTTTGTGCGAATTGAAACTAAAAGAGGTTTTCTCATCTCAACGTTTAGCTCAGCTTTCTCTTTCCTGCCTTGCTTTATCTCACTGTTAGGGTATGTTCACATGGCGTGTTGGATCTGTTTTTGGATCTGAAAAACTTATTCAAAAGCGCTGCTTCAATCGCATCCAAAACGCAGGTTCGTGTTTGGATGGTTTTTTTGCTGCAGCAGAAACGGATAGTTTTAAATATGGTGCCTTGTGCATCAAATGGATTAAGAATTGACATGACAACTCTTTGAACGGATTCAAAAGACACGTCACAAAGACGCGTGTAAACACACATCGGCGATCACACGTCTGACCGCCGCTGCGTGTTTTACATTGAACACAATGTAAATCACACTGCACATTGTTAGATGCGTGTTTTGATCCAAACATGCATCTAAAAACGTATCCAAACACGGAGTCAACACACCGAGTGAACATACTCTTTACAGTGCAAAGAAGGGTGCAAAGAAGGGGTGTGTCTTTTTTGTTGATAGTCCGTTCAAGTAAGTGGCGCTCGTATTACAACATTGTGCTGCTTGCAGGAAAGTGCGCGCTCACAATGCTGATAGTCAGTAGTTATCAGCATCAGCAGTGTGAGGTGCTATGCGGCCCTGTCAACCAACAATGGTAAGCCCACAGACTAAAACTTTCTAACTCATGTGCACATCCCTCTTCCCTTGTGTCTGCAATTTGAGAGCCAATATTACTTTTTCCATGTTAGTCAGAGTCTTTCCTTGGGGATGGTACTGCTGTTAAGGATGGTCCAGCTAAAAAATATAAAACAGCATCACTGTCCCAGTAGCTATTTAATGAAAAGTATGAGCTGGGATTTACTGGAGAGGTCGGGCCAAGCATTCTGACCTGTACAGGACTTCATAGCTTCCATGCTTTGGAGCAATCTTTACAAGAGCCTTGATAGATGACATTGGGTCGGGAGCTGTGACATCTCACAGAACGCATGCCCTGGACAAGTCTATACAAAAAAGGAGTGTAACATTGCTGTGGCCAGGCCAGAAGCGAATGCACCTTTGTGAAAATGTGTGTTCCTGACACCTTGGCACTGCCAGAACCACTGTCTAGGCGCAATTACTGCTGCTGGAACTTAACGGTGGTCGGGAACCTATGCAACACACTTCAAACAATGAGAAGAATCTGAAACCTGCTGGAGGTTAAGAAAGCAACTAAAAAAATAAGATTGATTTCAGAATTTGCATATTTTAGGTTTCTGAACCTTTCCACATCAATACTGTAAGATGTGAATACCCCAATAATATATATGCCAGACTGTTGTTGGCCACACTCCCTTTCTTTAAGCTTTGCCCACCTTTATCACCACTGTTCATCAGTGGTAAGAAAAGTTAAAAGTTGAAAATGACAAGAAAAATGTAATGGCGCTGAAGTGTGGATCCACTGGCTCCCCACAAGTGGTGGTGTCAGCCACGTTGGGGAGCGGAGTCTAAGGGGCCGTTCACATGGCTTATTTCGGCGCAGATTGGAGCCGTACTGCGCACCGGATTTGCGCTGCAGTACGGCTCCAATCCGTCGCAGTAATTACGGTAATCTACAGTTCTCATAGAGAACTGTGGATTCAGTCACTCCTACCTGCTCGGCGAATCCGCCGGGCGGGGAGAAAGTGACATGTACATTATCCAGGCGCAATACACGCCGTGGATAATGCAAGTCTATGGGGCCGGCGGGCCGCGCCCCCGCCCCGCCCCCACACCTTATTCAAGCCGGAATTGCGAGCGCAATCCGGCTCGCAATTACGGCTTGAATAAGCCGTGTGAACGGTACCTAAGGGGACCCTGGTTTTCACCAGAACCCACAACAAGGCAGGTTGGGCTTGCTGCAGCAAGAGACCCCCAAGATGCTAACCCTGACGGGACTTGCTTGGGGTGGCGACCAAGATGTAGTGAAATGCAAAATCGTCAGAAAGGCTTGTGGTTGGGGACACGAAGGAACGTCAGGGCAGGCAGCAGACAGAACGTGGTCAGAAGACAGAGGCAGAGGTCACAGCTAAACAGGAACACTAATAAACGCTTTCTCCCAGGCAAAGGCACTGAAGGTCCGGCAGGGAGAAAAGGAAGTGCTCAGAAGATATATGCTGGCCCTTCAAATTTCACAGAGCCGCCACACGTTGACAGGCATGAGGAGAGGTGAGTACGGGAAGCAGGCTGGCCGCATTATACAAGTGCACCCGCGGCCCAACATGCGAGTTGCAACACCACTGGTAACAAAAAACATGGCGTGCACCACAATTTGTGACTTTTATGCCATAAAACTGGTGCAAAAGTCCCTTTGTAATTTTCATTCAACATGAAATGGCATAGAAATAATGGTGATTATTATAGCTTGTAACATACATGGAGGGGCAACTGTATTGTATTACCACGTTACCTTCTGGCTGAGGCGGCTTGAGGACCGAGGGTGGCAATACCACATGAGTGTGAGGATCCCAGGAAATCTGACCACGGAAAAGACTGCTGTGATATCTGGGAAAATGTCTTCTTGACGGGATCTGATTATCCACTCGCTCAATATTAACAACTGTCACAAGGAGAGGAAGAAGCAGAGTCTCAGGAGCTTCTCCAAGCAATCTGGTTGAGTATGTGATAAATGTCTAGCAATAATTGCAAACCCACAATATCTCTAGACACTAGATCACAGTGTGGGCAGCAAGGAAATAGAACTAATCACATTTAATTCACATTTCTTTTTCCTCTAAGCGAACGGCTGCAAATGTACTGACATTTATGCTACTCGGCAGTTTCCTCTGGCACCAGGGATTTGGAGATAGGCAACTTCCCGCCAGTCGGCATTGGACTTAATGAACTTTCTTACTGTGTTGCTTCCCAAATCACATCATCTCTCAAGAATGTTAGTAAAAGCTCATATATACAGTCCAAAAGCTCCATTAACTTGATAAGAGGAACAATACCAAAACTTTCAGAGATTTTTTTCCCCCTTCTCTTATGATTTAATAATAAAGTAATAATGTGCCAAAGTTAGGGAAACATTTTTAGAAACAGTTGTATATGAAGACTATTCTCTCAGGCTTTCTGCCTCCAGTACAAACTATAATTACTACTAATATTAAAAGAGTACTCTGCTTTAGAAAACTAATTTTTAAATACTTTATCATAGAGTTCTGGGTTAAAGGGGTTGTCCAGGATTCGAAAAACATGGTTGCTTTCTTTCAGAAACTGTATCATCTCTGTCACAGGATGTTTCTGGTATTGCAGCTGAGCACTATTGAAGTGTATGAGGCTGAGCTGCAATACCAAACACATCCTGTGACAGAGGTGGTGCGGTTTCTGAAAGAAAGCAGCCATGTTTTGCAAATCCTGGTCAACCCCTATAAAAGACAGAAATTGGCTTTACGGGACCTGTATCCTGTAACTAAAATAGAGAGTGGCTACAACAATATCTTGCTCGGGAGGTTCTAGCATGCCAGTGCATTACATGGAGAGCTGATTATTTTTATTAAGAGATGTGTAATGCTTCTTTTTGCCCTGGTGGTGCTACAAGGGAGCTGAACAAATGCTGCTTCACAGATTACAGCTGATTAATTACGGTCTCAGGAGCACTTATTGGGGACCCTTAAAGGGTTGCTCCCACCACAGACTTTGTTGGCAAATAAAAAAGGAGGTGGGAAAGGACCCTTGAAAGTGTCGTCCCAGAATGGAGATCTGGTCGCGCTTGTGCAAGATTTTCCATTCTGTTTTATAGGAGTTTCGAGTACAGCCAAACACACCAATCATCTGACACAGAACTCCCATAGAACAGAATGGAGAGTCTTGCGTAATCATAACCAGCTGTCCATTCTGAGCTGACACTTTTGGGTGTCTGTTCCTGAGATAGGTTCGTGTCTCAGAGGTGGTGCCATCAAAATCTATAGTGGGAAGACTCCTTTAAAACAGAAAGTGGACAGACTCTCTAACATTGTTTTATAAAATGCTATATTAAACCCATGAATACAGTGGGCTAGAAAAGGGGTGAATAGGAATACAAAGAATGGTGAACTATAGCTATGCATATGCCATACTGCTCATTTATAGTTGGAATTTTTACTGTTACATTACACAATTCTTTTGCACTGCTTGTACTTACTAATGTTAGGAGTAACCAGGCCAACTGGGTTCAGGTAAGTAAGTTTCATGTTTCTGGCAAGGGTGCTGGCATATTCTTGAAACAGGTCCATTAGCCCTGCACTGCCACGGTCATTCTGCAGGAGTGTTTCCCAATGCTCCTTGTTACTCAGAGTTAAGATAGAGCTTCCTGTCCAGAACAGGTTCTAGGAGAGTACAAAAAAAACTATGGTTGTTATTACTGTTGTGCTTCAGATTTGTGTTTGGCCCACACTAAGGGCCCGTTTACATGGCACAGGACAAATACCGATTGGTTTATCCGACCGGTATTTGTCTGGTTTTTGTGCCGTGCACATGGCCGTGGGAGGACGGCTTTTCTCCGCGATGAGCCCTCCCTCTTCACATTCGCTTGTTCATATTCCGTCCGAAAACCGGGCGGAAGAATGAACATGTAGGGCTTGTCACCACTGCACCGGTTTGTGGCCGATTTTTCAGACGGTTTGCAGTTTTGAAAAACCGGCCACAAACCGGTGCCGTGGAGACATGGTCTAAAGCGTGCCAGATTGTCATCATATCTGAAGCGCAACATTATAATACTCCACACAAGTTGAATTCCATGCTACCTTATTCTCTAGTCAAGACCAGAGCTGCTATCAAAATTCCAATGGCTACTTGTTAGCGTTGTCCAGTGACAGAAACTAGTGTGTGATTCACTCTGAAAGACTTGGCATACAACTGTATTACATAGACAGCCCATTAAAAATAATAATACTATCTCACCTCTGTAAACTGAGCATCTTGCGTAGCTGTGAGTCCAAAACCTTCCTGTCTGTTCTCAAATTGCATGAGCAGAGACAGCAAGCGATAGGTTATATGGACGTCGTTCCCAAAATACTGGTCCATGTGGTCTGTTACAGAGCGAAGACGTAGAGACAGCTTTTTGGACTCAATAGTATTTAGTTCTGTCTCGTTTCTCTCCAAACTGTCCAACTGTGGGGATAGGAAAAAAAAGATAATAAATACCAATCAGATAAGTATAAGGACACCTATAAGGCACTATTCATATTTACAGGTCTCTTAAATACCTATTACAGGTGTCAATAGTGGTCGGATCTGCGTCTTTTTTAATGGTCTCCCATAGTGTTAATAATATGGAAAAAAGCTGATCATATATGCCCCTTTAATAATTGTAATAAACCACTCCCTTCTTGTAATACACTGCTCAAAAACATAAAGGGAACACTAAAATTCTACATCCTTGATCTCAATGAATGAAATATTCCAGATGCAATTCTTTATTCATTACATAGTGGAATGCACGGAGAACAATAAAACATAAAAATGATCAATGAAAATCAAGATTAATATCCCATGGAGGTCTGGAATTGGAATGATGCTCAAAATCAAAGTGGAAATCAAATTTCAGGCTGATCCAACTTCAGTGAAAATGCCTCAAGACAAGGAAATGAGGCTCAGTAGTGTGTGTGCCTGTATGACATCCCTACAACGCTACATGTTACCGATTAGATGGCGGATATTCTCCTAAGGGATCTCCTTCCAGACCTGGATTAAAGCATCAGTCAACTGCTGGACAGTCTGTGGAGGGAACATGACATGGTGTCCCAGACAGACTCAGGTCTGGAGAATGGGCAGGCCAGTCCATAGCATCAATGCTTTCATCATGCAGGAACTGCTGACACACTCGCCCTGCACAGTGTTGGGCTGTAAGAACAATACCAACTTGTGGATGTCGGACACTCATAGCACCCTAATGGAGTTTGTTTCTGACAGTTTGAGCAGACACATGGATATTAGTGATCTACTGGAGGTTTTGCAGGGCTCTGGCACTGCTCCTCCTACTGCTCCTTGCACAAAGAAGGTCCTGTTGCTGGGTTGTTCCCTTCCTATGGCCTCCACGTCTCCTGATGTACTGGGATGTCTCCTGGTATCTGCGCTATGCTCTGTGCTAATAGACACAGCTAACCTTCTTGACACAGCTCGCATTGATGTGCCATCCTGTATAAGTTGCACTACCTGAGCAACTTCTGTGGGTTGTAGACACTGCCTCATGCTGCCTCCAAGAGTGAGAGCAATAACAAAATGCAAAACTGACCAAAACAACAGCCAAAAAGGATGAGAACAGAGAAATGGTCTGTGGTCACCACCTGCAGAACTACTCCTTTATAGGGGTTGTCTTGCTAATTGCCTTTCATTTCTACCTGTTGTCTGTTCCATTGGCACAACAGCAGGAGAAATTGATTCACAATCAGTGTTGATTCATAACGGTGCTTTCACACAGTGCGTTTTTGGTGCATTTTTGGTACATTTCTGCACAAAAAAAGTGGCAAAACTTAAGTTAAAAATCACGATTTTACCGCAATATTTGACACTTTTTTTGTGCAGCAATGTACAGGTTTAATTTCACAATAGTGTGATTGACTTGGAGTTGCATTGCGTTGTTTAAGTGTTCCCTCTATTTTTTGAGCAACAGATACACAATATATACAATATATATGTGTTTTTCTCACTATCTGACGTGAAATCAGAATAAACCTGTTTTACGCGTTTTAGGTAAATTCGGATTACCAAAATTATTTATATTCGCCAAATGCCAGAATAATGAGAGACAAAAGTTTCCATACATTTCATTAGTATTTGGTAGCATTGCCCTTAAACTGTATGACTTGGGTCAAACGCTTTGGATATCCTTCCACAAGCTTTGTACAATAGTTGCTAGGAATGTTGGCCCATTCCTCTTGACAGAACTGGTGTAACTGAGCCATGTTTGTAGGTCGCCTTACTCGCACCTGCCTTTTCAGCTTTGCCCATACATTTTCAAAGTCACAGGACTTTGTGATGGCCACGCCAAAACATTGATTTGGTTATCCGTTAAGCCACTTTGTAAATCAGTTTTTGGGATATGCTTCAGGTCATTGTTTTAATTTGGAAGACCCATTTCCGTCCAAGCTTTAACTTCCGGCTGGTGTCTTGAGAGTTGCTTAAGATTGCCACATAATCCTCTTCCTCTTGATCCCTCTATTTGTGAAGTGCACCAGACCCTCCTGCAGCAAAACAACCCCACAACATGATGCTTTCACCCCCATGTTTCACAGTTGGGATGGTGTTCTTAGGCTTCCAAGCTTCTCCTTTTTTCATCCAAATTTAACGATGGTCTTTATGGCTAAACAGTTCAATTTTTGTTTCTTCATACCCCAGGACATGTCTCCAAAAATGTAGGTCTTTGTTCCTCTGTGCATTTATAAACATTAATTTGGCTTTATGTTTCTTTTGGAGAAATGGCTTCTTCCTGGCAGAGCGGCCTTTCAGCCAATGTTGATATAGTACTCGTTTCACTGTGGATAATGACACAATCTTACTCATCTGAACCTCCGTGGCCCGTGTCCAAGAATCTGCACGTATTACACCAGTTCTCTGGAACATGTTACCCCATGTGATCAGGCACACTCACAACCCTCACAGTTTTTTTTTTTTTAAATCAGATAATTTTTATTAAACAATTAATGCAGATACAGAATAGAACGTCTCTTACCATTATTTTTTACATCAGGATACATACATATACAATCATTTTGCTTTTTAGATAAAAAACACTAGGAGTATATGAATATGTCCATACCATATATCTTGATAAGTGCTTTCAGCAGTATTAGCATACAACCATAAACAAACCCCAACCATCCCACCCATACCCACCAACCCAAGAGCAGTACCCCTGATTTTTTTAGCAACTTTTAATCCAGGACAGAAGTCACTTTGCCAACAGTGTCTACTCCTTTAGTTCAACTAACAGTAATAGGAATGGACAATGCTCCCATTCCTTGCACCAATCCTGAATTATGTAGCAGTAAGGAACGAGAAGGCAAACCTGGGGAATTGAGCCAAGGGCTCCATATACCTTCATATTTTCTCAGAGCATTTCTTTAAGAATACCCCTCTCTCCAATCTGATGACATTGTTTAATTTGTTTACGTATTTAGTTATGGTTGGTGGAGAAGACTGAATCCATCTAAAGGCAATTAACTTTCTGGCCATATATAACATTCGGGAAACGCTAATTCTTTGTTCCACATCAAATGCTATATCTTCTTAATAGCCAAGTACACAGTGTAGTGGGTCTAGAGGGATATCAATTTTATGAACTTTGCTAATTAACTGGATAACCTCTTTCCAGAAGTTGCCAATTCCCTGCACTCCCATATCATGTGCAAAAGCGGGGGCCTCTTCCATTTCACATCGGGGGCAATGGAGTCTGCCAAATACCCATTTAAATAGCTGGAAAGGATTTTTATAATTGTGCAAAAAATAAGCTGTAATTTTTTTTTGCCTAAATTAAAGGGACCCCAATCTAAAAGGCTAAAAAACACTACCCTTTGTTCTGTACAATGGGGCCACGTCCGTCTCCCATTTACTTTAAGGGAAGCTGTTGTTTAAAAAATTAAAAACCCTCCCCCGTAACTATATGCTTTCGAAATTAATCCTTTTGGGGGCTGTCTCCACAAACAAATTTTTTGGGGGGAGCGTTTTAATGGACAGATCCACTGTAAGTTTAAAATCCGAACCGCAGCCTAATGCAAATTTTGCTAAAGCTTGGGCGGTAGGTCAAATTTTCCCCCTGCAGTGAGTAAAAATCAACATTTCTGACCATCTAAAATTTGGGAAAAAAAGAAAATCCCAAACTGCTTTCCCATTTTTAAAGTCAGTCAATTGCAAATTTCTGGAAGTTGCGATTGAACCATAGCGGGGTTATTTGGAAAATGAGGTATACCCAAATATCCTTGCCTCTATCCCACACCTTTATAAATTAAATTTCAGAGTAGGAAGACTGAAGAATTCATTTCGCTTTGTCGACCATCTTTGACTCAAATACGGCCATGAGCTTTAGTTGCTAGCAACTTCCCTACTGGACCCATCCTTCCTACATCCCCCCCTGCAAAATGCTGCCTTTTTGAGGCTATAAAGTAGAGCCAAGTTTTGGGGGAAGCAAGCCCTCCTCTATTCTTTTCTCTTTTGCAAAAAATTTAAACCCCCAATCCTGGCATGCCCTTTTTCCAAAAGAACTCTCTAAAGGGGTCGGTGTATTTTATTAAAGATTTTTAAAAGGGGACCCAAATTGGGGGTTATGTAATGAGAGAATCTGTGGATAGCAATCTTTTAAATTTAGATTTCCTCTCCCTATAACTGATAAAAGGCATTTTACACCAGCATTTATCTTATGGGTCAATCTCTAATGGGGGGGAGCACATTGTGGGCAAATAATCTTGCGGGGGGAAAGTGAAATTTTTCCTAAATTTTTGTGATGTTACTATCTGTAGCTGAGATTCCCGACCTATATTCCTTAGGGGGGGATCCAAAAGCATTAAGGGGACTTTTTCCCCAAATTAATTCTTAAAAACCCCCCCAAACTCCAAAAACCTCTATGAGGAATGATTGGTTCCGAGAAAAAGTTACATTCCAAACCCCCCACATTTTAAGTGCTCTCTGAAAAAACTATCTTCTTAGACAAAACCCATCAAGATCCAATTGTTAACCCCCAAATTCTGTCACACAATTATCAATTCCCGAACTTGGGGACCCATAGGCACTTATCTGTAATGTGTATGGTTGGGAAAACAGGTTTATCCACTTTTTTATGTATATACCCTATATTTTTTGTAACAGGGTGGACCTTGTAAACAAGCCTTTCACCCTTTGTTTCATCCTAACCCAATAGATTTTTAAGTCTTGCGAGCAGGGCCCCCCAACCTGTGCCTCATTTGTAATGTTTTTCCTAATGTAAAGTTGGTTTGTCTGTGCTTATACCCCCTATATTGAAATTGCGTGGAATATGTTTTGGGATAATAAATAAAGATTTTATTATTATTTTACACTTCTACCCGCATTTTTTACAGGGTTTTTTGCTTTTGTTCCTGGGGGGTTTGCACAGTTGGACCAAAAAACCCTTATCTCTGAGACAAGAACCCTCCTTCTGAGCTTGATTTCGGACTTCCCTTTGTTTTTTTTGTGTATAATTGTTTGCACAGTTTAACCAAGGCACCTTCGGGGTCGGAAATTGCACCCAAGGATGATCCAGACTTATGCAAGTCCAAAATTGTCTTCCTGATATCTTGGCTGATTTCTTTAGACTTTCCCATGATGTTACACACAGAAGCAGTGTGTTTCTGCTGTGCATTACAAAATATATCCATAGCTGTGTCTCTAATTAACGCGCATGTTGCCAATAAACTAATAAAAATCAGAAGTTTCTAAAAACATGACATCATCATATGGGCTGTCCCAAATTGTTTAAAGGTAAAGAAATCCTAATGTCAGTAAACCTTTGACTTTGCAGAAAGTAACAAAAATGCCTTAAAAAAATTCTCTCTCTCATTACTCTGCATTTGGCAAATATAAATAATTTTGTTAATCCTAATTGACCTAAAACGGGTAAGGTTCTTTCTGATTTCACATCAGACAGTGAGAAAAACATGCATTTGTGTCTTTTTACATAGCGTATGTAAACATCTGGTTTCAAATAAATATACACTCACCGGCCACTTTAATAGGTAACCTGTCCAACTGCTCGTTAACACTTAATTTCTAATCAGCCAATCACATGGCGGCAACTCAGTGCATTTAGGCATGTAGACATGGTCAAGCAATCTCCTGCAGTTCAAAACCGAGCATCAGTATGGGGAAGAAAGGTGATTTGAGTGCTTTGAACGTTGGCATGGTTGTTGGTGCCAGAAGGGCTGGTCTGAGTATTTCAGAAACTGCTGATCTCCTGGGATTTTCACGC
Organism: Phyllomedusa bahiana; assembly: GCA_025379985.1. NCBI lineage: Eukaryota > Metazoa > Chordata > Amphibia > Anura > Hylidae > Phyllomedusa > Phyllomedusa bahiana. Next base: position 155,337 of record JAODAL010003993.1, read on the forward strand.
ACAACCATCTCTAGGGTTTACAGAGAATGGTCCACTTTTCTCCTACACCTGCCTTCCATCCATATATGTGCATGCTCGATAATTGTGCATGTGTTTTCAGTATAGAGAGGTGGGTGAACCACTGCCTTTTATCTCCAGACAGAAGAAAAGTATCAGGCCTTTGGGAAATTTAACATGGGCTGTCGCCTCTTTCCGTAGAGAGGTCCCCATAAAAATAAATTTGTTAGCTAGTGTGCCAAAAAGGGAGGTAATGTTTTATGGGACGCTTATGATTAAAAGAGACACTTATTTTTGCCCTTTTGACTGGGCACTTTAGGGAGCCAAATTAAAAAATTTAAAATTTTCACAGTTTGAAAAGGGTTTTTATACAGATGGTAATAAGGGTAATTTTGGGCCCCAATTTTGGGGCTATTCGTGAGGGGATTACAAATAATTTTTTGGGAAAGCTATACATTTAAAATAGTTGCGCAAAAACAGTTTTTAAAAAGGGGTTTTCCCGCTTTTTTTGGGCAATTATTAGTAAAATTTGGATTCCTCTTGACAATAACCTGATTACCAAAAATGTCGGGTTGTGGAATATCAGCAATACCCTAAACCAATCTGTGGGGAAAACCGGCAGTAAGTTCAGTTTTCAGTTTTTGGCATTGTTCAGTTTTCCTGCAGCGCCACCACAGGACAAATTAAATATTACACATTTCCCAATCCAATCAATCAATGGTCTGTGTAAAAATAGGGAAAAGGGGGAAAAGGGCCCCCAGAGTTAAAGGTGTCTTTGTAAAATGCCTAATCTGGCTATTTAAAGGGGGATCCCGAACAGAAAAACCGATCCTTTTCCTCTGACTCTTAAAAGGATCTATAAAAATTGTTTTTTTTTAAACTTGAGAACCCTATAAAGGGCCCTAGTAAGGGACCACAGGCCCCGATGAAGTGTCCTGGGGCCAGACACTGTGGGCTATGGAAAAGGGTCAGCAAAATTTCTATGCTGGCTGAATAAAAAACTTGAGTCAAACCATCCGGACCTTTTATGTAGGGCCCCGGGGGGCCGCCGCTATACGCCCCCGCCGCCGTCGTTTGGGGCCTAAAACGCTACCAGTCGCTAAGCTATTTGGGCCTTTTGCGGCTTTGGACCTTGGCGCGGGCCCCGGTTTGGGGGGACTAAATGTATGGGGCGTCCGCGGCGCACATTTCAGTTAGATGCTTCAAACGGAGCAGAGAGCTCCGCGGAGTAATCTGTGGGGCCCCAGTCGGGATTTTTGCACGCCCGGCGGACGTGCGCCAAAACATCCGGGTGCCCGCGGCGGGCTGGTGCCCGGGCACGCCGCCCGAAAAAAAGAACGGGGCACCGACAGCGGGCAGCGGAAAGGGGGCGGGGGTCAAAGGGAAATGCTGTAGGGGGATTACTTTTAAAATTTGGGGCTTTTTTATTTCCCGGGGGTATTATTTATTGGTTTTATGTGCAGGGAAGGGGGGGTGTTTTCTATTGTTATATGTGCAGGGAGGGGGGTTGTTTCTATTGTTATATGTGCAGGGAGGGGGGGGTGTTAAAACTATTGTTATATGTGAAAGGGAAGGGGGTTTTTATTATCTTCTGTTTTTTTGTGCAGGGAGGGGGGTGTTATTATTGTTATATGTGCAAGGGGGGTATTTTTTTGTTATATGTGCAGGGGGGGATGCTTTTTTATCTACTGTTATTTGTGCAGGGAGGGGGGTTTTATCTATTTTTATATGTGCAGGGGGGGGGCTGTTTTTTCTATTGTTATAGTGCGGGAGGGGGGCTTTATCTATTGTTATATGTGCAGGGAGGGGGGGGGCTATTATCTATTGTTATAATGGGGGAGGGGGGGGGGGGGGCTATTATTATGTTTTATGTGCAGAGGGGGGGAGTATTATCTACTGTTTATGTGCAGGAGGGGGGTATTTTTAATGGGTTTTTTGTGCAGGGAGGGGTGTATTATCTACTGTTAAAATGGCAGGGAGGGGGGCTTAAATTTTCTATTGTATATGTGAGGGAGGGTTTCTATTATCTAAATGTTTTATGTGCAGGGAGGGGGGCTATTATCACTTATATACGTGCAGGGAGGAGTATAATCTACCTAATATGTGCAGGGAGGGGGGCTATTATTTTATGTTTATTTGTGCCCGGGGGGGATGTTTTTTTCTAAGTATTTTGTGCAGGGGGGGATGCTTTACTTTCTGTCATATGTGAGGGAGGGGGGGGTATTATCTACTTATATACGGCGGGGGGGAGCCCATAATTAACCCACATATGTGCTGGGGGGCCTTAAAAAGTACCCAAATATACACGTGTGTGGGGCCTTTTAAACTATTATATACTGTGGGGGGCCTTTAAACCCGTATATACCTGCTGGGGGCCTAAACCTCCCTTATCCTGGGGGGGACTATAAACAACACTACCTACGGGGAGTATAAAAAGTATATAACCCACTACTGGGGGGCTATAACTTAGGGGGGACCCCTTTACCTTCACTGGGGGACACAAAATTTTTGGTGTGAAGTCGCTAACTCGTTAAGTCGGTTTTAAAGGGCCCTCAGCTCAAGTCGTTGAAAAGAGTTAGCAATCGACTCCGGGGACCCAGCGGTTGTTAACCCGGGTTTGTTAAGGTCAAGTCGATTGTTAAACTTAGCAATCGACCCCGGGGGACTATTCTATGTAAACATGGAAAATAGTTCAAGTAGCTTTCTTCCAAGTAGATTTTTCTGTGTTTCCCGGGCGAGTAAAATTAAAACAGGTTGGTTCCCCCCCAAACCCTTACTCATCACAGTGTCGATGGCACTCCTGTTATAAGAATACAGTGTATTGGGTGACTTAAAGCAGAATTACACAAAAAGAACTACAGCAACCCCAATTACAGGCATGATCTTGCATTCAGTTTTGGGGTGGATCGTAAAAAAAGGGTGCAGGAGTGGAATCATTAAAAAATTTAGTCGCGGAATGACTGGTCGGGCAAAGGGTTTAAAGCAGTAGTATTACTGGGGAGTAAAACCCACAAAATGAGAAAATGCAAGAGGCCAAAGGGTCATAGGTCAAAACCCAAAATCCTCACCTGAGCCCCTTCTCCTACGGGTAAAAAGAAAAAGGGGTGCGGGCTAGATAAAAACCCAAAGGGTGGGGAAAGCTCATTAAACCACATCAAACCCTGAGTGTAAAACATAATACAAAACTGGACATATTCCCTCATAGTGAAAACAAAAAGGGTGAGTTCCACCTCGATTTAGAAAAGAAAGGAAAATAAAAGAAAGCATTTATAAAAGAATGACTTGGTTTTCTTTATGGTAAAACCATTTTTTAACGTTGGCTTAAAAAACTAAAAAAAAGAAAAATGACATGAAACACTTAAGGGAGAGATCCACATGAGTTTTTTGGCAACAGGCGGCAGGCGAAGGGAGGCGAATCGCTAGTAAGTCACTTTCCCAAGGGAGAAGAGAGGCCGCAAAAAGGTAGGAGTGAGCTAAATTTTCATGATAAAGGGAAATGTCTTATTGCCTAGGGAAAAAAATACCTTGTCCCGGTGGCACCAGCCCGGAGTTCAATCAAAAGAAAGGAAATATGAAGGGAAAGATTCTTCTTTGTGGGGATTACTTAGGGGTTTTTGTTGAAAAATTGCATAAAATTACCCCCCCAAATGCATTTTATTTCCAGTCTTTAAAGGTATACCATCTCAGAAAATTATGGCACATCCCCGGATAGAAAAAAATCCTAACAGATGCACACCCCATTTTGGGACCCTATCGTTCTTGAGTGAAATAAACTCCGTAAACATACAGGTACCTGATTGGCCTTTGGGGTTTAAGGGACTAATATTTCAGCATCCCCCAAAGAAGTTTTTTTTTAACACACATTCTATTTTGATAAATAAAATGGGTTTTTAAAATACATGGGTGTGTGTTAAAAAAACCCAATGGGGTATCCCATATGGGGATGAGCAACAGAATTTTCTACGTTTAACTGTTTACCATGGAGGAACTCCTGTGGACATGGGGGCCCAAGAAATGGCTCGATTAAAGGGTTTTTCCTTTTTACTCTAACAGAGTAAGAACCTGCAAGGGGTTGTGCTCTAAGATCTGCCCAACATTTTAAAATGAGCACGATGTTTTTTTTTGACATAAGATATATCCTAAATCTAACGGGTAGAGCTGAGGTCTTTTTTGTGTCTCTTTCCTTTTACATTTTTTTTTGAGAAAAATTTTTTCTTTTTCCCCTTTTGTGTTCGATACACAAACCAAATACATCTGTGGAATGCAAAATGTATGCGAAAAAATGTTTCCCCCAATAGATTCCTATGGCTCGGGGGGGGTATACCCCGTAACCAAACACCCCACAAAAATCTCCCTTTTTTCAGATGCTCCGGTATTAGCCATTGGTATGTGGCTTTCAAAATTGCCAGACTGTACTTTTTTATCTATTTTTCCTGTTTCCCCAAACCAAAATTCATTTTTTTTCTTATCCCATTCACCGATTTTAATGCTGTGACTGATAAATATATGTATATATTGGGGGTATATATTCTGTAATAATTATGTATCTACCCTGTTGGGGGTTTTATGTTTTTTTTAAAAAGCAGGTTTGGTCCCCCTTGATAGGTGTTAATTATGTCAAAAGTATATGCCCTTAGAATGATGATAACTGAGCGCCGGAAGAATCTCATTTTGATAATTTTTGCACTATGGCGGATTGGTGGGTTTTTTTTGCAAAAGGGCATGGTTTATGTGTTATGCCCTTTCAAAATTTTCACGGGGATTTAAAGGCTGATTATGGGAACATTTATGGGGAAAAGGGGAAGGTTTAAGCTTTCTGGGTTCCGGTGGTCTCTGCCTCTGACTGGCCCTAAGATCAAGATGGGAATTTTGGCCTTGCTGCCCCTCTGTTCTTTCTTTTACGGTCGTACCCTTTCACTTAAACTCAAACTTCACTTTTTATTCTAACTCTAAGCAAAAAAGTGCCAGGCGAGTATCTGGTCGGGGGGGGGGTCAATTCTTTAGTTTGTGCACGAGTTATAGTTGTGTTTATACTTATGTTTTTTTTTTTCATTAGTCAACAGTTTAAGAATTTTTACATTGTATATAGATAAGCAACGAAACATGGGGCCCCACTGCAAACCGGAAGTAAATGTGAAGGGGTTCCGGGGCCCACTCGGGTCCGCACCGACTCAAGCCAGGGCCTTTAGCGGTGAGGTCTTTTAATGGGGGGGGCCGTGGGGTCTGGTGTGGCCCGGGGAAGGGGCCCCATTAAAGATGATGCTCGCCGTTTTTTTTGTCTACGAGAACGGGGGGTAGAAGTGACGCTATGCGGACTCTTACTTTGCAAATTTAAACAGAGACGTGTTTTTTTAAATTTTGGTTTTTTTTTTTTTTAAAGACAAAAAGCCATAACTGTATTTTCTCATGTGTTATAAAGTTAATAGTGGAAAATCAATAAAAATTAGTTTTCCAAAAAAAAAAAAAAGCATGCTTTACCTGGCGTCCTACACATCTGAACAATGATAAGCCACCAGGGTTCCTCCAGTCCCTGACGCGAGTGAAGGCAGGGTATAAACAAGGTGGGCAGCTATCGGAAAATTTTAATGATTTTCACAAAGCGCCTGCATATTCGGGAAAATATTTGGAGGTGCTATTTGGAGCAATCTGTTTGAGGAAACTACTTGTAGGGGTGGCAGGATTTCAGTCTGTCGTGGGTGAGGTACACGACACTTGTAACTTTGTTCCAGACAGTTATTTTTTACTCCCCTGGGACCCTTTTTGGGGCGGGGAACCCGCGGGGAAGGCCAAACTTGGTTCTGGGGCCCCCAAAGTTTGAAGTTAGTGTTTTTGGAAACCCTCATAAATAACTGCAAAGCAGAAAGCATAGGGAAAAAACAAAACGCACTCCCCGCCCTGTCTCTTTCTGTAAATTACATGTTATAAAAATTTATTTGTGACATATTTGCTACCAATTTGGACAACCCCCCCTTGCAGGTCCATATCTCACATCACAAAGCTTTAAAAATGAGGCTACAATCATTTTACAGATATCTCTTGGCTTCTCATACTCAATTTGGCTTGAAAACTATTAAGCTATGCTTAGTTTACAGACTTTTGTCATGTTGCATTGTTTACCGTTTTGCTCCTAAAAATCAAAAGTTCATTTTAAATTTTTTTTGTTAATATTTTGTAAATCCCCCTTGGCTTTCAACACTGTCTAAATCCTTTGGCACGTTCTCAATCGTTAAGCATTTCTAAACCAAAAATCTGTTTTCCTTTTAATTTCCAAATGTTAGTTAACTGGTTGACTAAATTGGTTATGATTAAGTTTTTTTTTTTAACTCTATCACAAGATTTAAATTTGGTTAAGTTTGGGGGAATTGAGGGTGAACCAGCAACTCTATTCATCGTCTTGAACCATTCTTTCTCCAATTGACATAAGTTTGGGCTTTTTCCTGCTGGAAACTGTCACCCCTTTCTCCCCATAATATTTAGGATGAAGTAACTAATCTTGCAGGCACCCCCCAGATATAGCTCGCATTGAGACCCATCGACCCTGGTCAAGTATCCAACGCCTTTGATTGAAAAAACCCCCTTTTTTTATTGGTTCCCCCAACGAATTTGAAAAGTCCTTTTTTTTCCATTCCATTAGCCCCCTTTTCTCTTGATTCTTCCGCCCCTTTGCCCCCATCAAGACCAGTCTTCAGCTTTTTTCCATCGGTCCAAAGCACCTTTTCCCAATATTCTACTGCACTTTTATACTTTTTTTGTAAACTAAACCCAAACGCTTTTTGACGATATTGAAGTCAAAGGGATCTTTATTTTTAGGCAGCCCTTCCAGTTTGTCTAATGAATGTCTGGTGCTTCAGGACGTCTGTGATTCATATTATGAACCACCCCCCACTGCCTGTTTTTCACACAAGAACGATAGCCCTTTTATGAGCCGACTTGTTGACCTAATATTTTGCCTGGACGTCCCCCTTTGGATTTTAAATGGTGGACGGACATGTTTCATATTCTTTAGGTATGGGTTCACATGATGCAATTTAGTAATTTTCTTTGGCCCAAAAGGGCACTATTGTGAGCTGGATGGTGGGTTTCTCTTTTCTTGGGAAACTTCTTTAAAGCTGCTCCCCATTCAACCAGGACCTTTCACTTGGGGAAAAACTAAAAACACTGTGAGCTATTAGGAATGTGAAAACAGGTTGTAATTTACGAACAAGAAAAATTTTCCATCACAGGACCCAAAAAACATAACAATCCCAAGTACATGACAAAATGTGCATAACTAAGCAGATGCTAAAATCGGGCAATCAAACTTTATGTATGAGATAGTCAAGTTTTTGTCTAAAAAAAGCTGGTAGTTAGTTCAAAGCGGGTGTGGAGAGAGATATGGAGCTGAAAGCCCAAAGTTCAAACCATTACCATTTTGTTTGGGCACTGTATCTTTAAATTTATTTCAGAGTTTTTTCAGTTTGGCTCATAAAAATGAATTCAATTTATTACAATTATATGAATAATGGGGTTAGGCTGCGCGGGTTAAGGAACCATTATGCTACTGGATTGAAGCAATTTTCTAAAAATTTAAAAAAAAGGTTGACCAAAAGTGAAATCACCAAAGGGCGACATGCAGAAAGAGGCGCCTCCACCCAGTTTTAAACACTTTAAAATTTGGGTATAGTGCGCCTAATTTAATGAACTTGTCAAAAATTGGCTCTGGTTACCTTGTATAGTAAAATTGATGCCCCTAATCTAGCCATAGGTAATCTAGGGCAAGCATTTCATTGCTGCATATTTTTTGCGCCTACTTTAGGATTCAAATGTGTCGTGCCTGGGGGTTTAAAGCACCCAGTTTTTGGGGTAACAGTTCATTTATATAGAGAATAGGGCGTCACTGTTTTTCCCAAAATAACCAAAAAATTGCACAGCCCCAATGGAATTCAAGTCTTTGAAACCCCAAGGCTAGTTCACCTTTGTAAATTTTAATGTAAAAATTACACTTCAAAATGAGCTTCAAAATATGCCTAATGAGAGGTTCATTTTGAAGTGAAAGTGTGGAGCGTATTTAGCGGCATTTGTGTGCGTTGGTACGCTCTTCCATAGTTTAACACTGCTGATTACTCTGGGATTCCTGAGACTTCTCTATGTAATCACAAGCAAAGATCTGTAAGGGTCGGGGTGTGACGGGTGGAGAAAGGGTCAAAGCTACCCGCGATTTTTCCCCTACAAATTCATGCTCAGGTTTTTCACACTGTCCTTCACTGCCCCAAACAAAAATATTTCACCTCCCCCATTCCAACCCCACAAAAACCCAAAACCCTCTTTGACCTTCCACTCCTTCTAAGGCCTAAAGCCAAGCTCCGGTCCTGACCTCGTGTGAAACCTGGCATCACTTCAAAGACAAAATTGAAAATATCCGGCAAAACATCACAATCCCCCAAAAATTTCCCCTCCCGTCCCCCCCCCGACGTCCCTTTAAATTCTCGCAGCCCTTGACCGCGACAGAGGTGAAGTGTCCAGGCTTTCCCGCTGCCCCCCCCACCCCATGCTTAGTGCCCCATCCATCCCACCCGTCCGATTTTTCCAGCTGTC